>JBAMJV010003950.1:0-78019 GCA_037951105.1 Echinarachnius parma | reverse complement strand
CTCCTCTCCTCCTCTCACCCTTTCTCTCAATAAACTTATTAGTGGTATACTTTTTGCCTTACAGTTTAACATGATCAGTAGTAATTTTGCCATAACTAGACAGTATTTTGCTTCTCCAGCATTCTCTTAGATAGGTTAAATTTTCATACTTGATATCTATTATAATTATGTTTGTGTTTTACGCTATTATCATGATGATGATGACCCCAGTCTTATATGATAAGTCTAATATACCAGCCCGTACACATTATACGTGCAACACATCCTCTCTTTGGGGAGTATACCTTGTCAGTGGCGGATCTACGGGGGGGGGGGGGGGGGGGGTGTAGGGGGTTTAACCCCCCCCCCCCCCCCTTGGGCTGCCAAGTGAAAATGTATCAGTGAAAAAAGTGAAAAAAAATCACTTACGGGGGTTCAAAATACAAAAAAAAAAAATCGCCGCTTCGCGGCTCGTCGATGCATCGTCAATGGGTCAAACCCCCCCCCCCCCCCCTTGGCAAAAAGCTAGGTCCGCCCCTGCTTGTCGCTCTCTATATTATTAAATGACGTTTGAGCATGTTCATATCTTCATATATCTTTCTCTTTTGTGTTGCTTCTTGTTATGAACTATTATATATTCATCCTTTATTCAGTCAGCTCTCTTTCTCTATCTCTCATTCTCTTGTAAAATGTTTTATTTTATTTATAATTTCGATATCATTTTATCTATCCTTTCATCCCACTCACTTCTCAATTTTCTCATCCCCCTTTTCTTTTTCGATTATCAACAACCAACTGAACTAATTTTGTCGATTTCTATGAATAATATTTATAGCTCACGTGTATGCTATTGGCATTCGCAAGATATTATACGTCGTAGACGTATTATAATTATGTTGCTCGTTGCACATGCATCGATTTTTCAGGCCCTTCGTCTCAATAACCGTGACCTTGTAAAATTAAAATTAGTTCGGATTGTAAATAGATATTTAGACATGGAAGAAAGTCGAGACAGAATTTGAGCAACAAAATGAGCGAAATGAGCACGATTTTGTATTCGGTGATAATGTTTTATATACGGTGTAAAAATAACCATGATTATACGAATCATAATTTTTATGTCATTTATATTATTTGAACATTGGTACCACTGAGATAGTTTTATGATAAATACATTTTCCTTCCCAACATGTTTAATTGTAGTACATGCAGTTTTGCCTTTTTTAAATACGGGTTTCATTTATAATTATGCTCTCAAAAAAAGGCGGCAATATCGATTTTGACGACAAACTGTCGCCGCTAATACAGCAGTATCTATATCGTAAAATACACGAACTATATAAGTTCAAAATAATGCATAATAGTTCAAGTAAATTACTTTACATTCCATCCAGGGTTGTCATACTTTTTGCCTTTCATTATTGTCCGCATATCAATAGAAACCAATTTAAGCAGCGGACAATGGTCGTCTTGACAACGCGGATTACCAACAAATGAGTTATTGTAGTTTGCGGGCGGATCTGGCGGAAGGGCGTGTATGGCCGAACGACCCCAAATAATGGGGTGTTTTTTTTTTGCATAGCGTTTTTTAAAACTATTTAAACAAAAAATTGGCCATCTAGCCTTATCAAGGCTCCAACTCTAGTTTAACCTTTTAACCACCCGAAAAGGAGGTCACTGCAATTTTAATTTGCTTTTGCATATAATTTTTTTTTATACCAATTGTGTTTTTTATCACGGTATTTAGCACTAGGCTATAAAATCAAACTGCACCGGAAAAAACATGACAAATAACACATTATAAAATGTGTTCATAAAAATTGAACTATTGAGCATCTATTCAAAAAACGTCAACGTGCCATTTCAAACATACTATAACCTATAATTCCATGCGTAAAAAAATTGCTCAAATCCATAAATCTTACTTAGAACTAAAGTGGTTCTCTGACCTGGTTGTATTCGCATTGCCAATAGAACCACGGAGGGTACGGAACAGGTTACGATTGGGATTGAAGTGTTGGAAGTTTTAATTATCCATTGGATGGCTATAATTGTGTACAAAGTCAGTGCAATGAGTTAGCAAATATCACTTTGCATTTTCGCTCATTGTCTGTGGATATGTGAGCTCAGAACAATATATAATTTATCTTCTACTTCTTATCACTTTTGGCACAATGTAAAACAAGTTACTAGCTATGAAAAGGGAATTTCGGAGAGCTAGCTAGAATTTAATGGAGGAACTTCCCGTTTGAAAACATTTGGACCGAATTAGACCAAAAACTATACTCCATAACGTTATAACAGGAATAAAACAACAATAATTGAATAGAAATATAATGTAAGAACTTCCTGTTCAAAAACATTGGGTACAAAATATATACAATTCAGAGGACCAACGCACGTACAGTATGTGCGTAGTAGGATCCATTGTATGTGTTTTGATTGTCTACGCCCAGTTCGCCGGTTGACTACGTTTACTACGTCTATGGAATGCAAGTTGTTGTCATTGACACTTAACAAGGGCGGTTGTAAAATTCCAAGCTCGTAAACCTGCAATAACAATGGGGTCTCCGACTCAGCTCACACCCAATATTTACGTGCTTTACGTTACACGCGTGAGTAAGCATGCTACCATTGTATGAGATTATGGCATTTACTATACGACCTAACACCACCACCCCCCCCCCCCCCTTCCTCCTCGCCAATACACACACGCTTAGTACATGACTTGTATAGGGCATGGTCCTGTAATTCTGTAATGTATAACCCCTGGTATAACAACATGCAGTTATAATATCAACTCAGTGGTACTATGGCTCTTCAATGATATTATGATATAGATATTTATTTGTAACGTCAAACACACGTGTATTTAATTTAGGGCTCGGTAATTCCCCAGTAATTAAGAATTACGTTTTAGTCAGCAGATTTATTTATGCATTAATTCTGATTTTAACATTTTCAAGAATTCTGATGATACCCAAATTGAGAGGATAAATAATAAATCATGACATTGCATTATGACATTGACTTTGAGTGATATAAGATCTATGAACGGTCCAGAAATTAGCGATAATAAATGCAAACTGATATTTTGCTGATTCATCGCCATAGCCATAATGTTTGTGCACAGCTGAAAGTAGCTCACATACTCTCTCGAATTTAATCACATGTTTACCATATTCAATAATATACCGAAATATGAAATACAAAAACCGGTTTCAATATCTCTTTTCTCTTATAAATTAGGCAATAGAAAAACTGCAAGGCCCAAGAGTCTCGGTTGGTTGAAATTTTAATCATGAACCTACTATTGAATTGGACAAAGTTAGTACTGTATAGTATAGTCCTTTTAAAGATCGTTGAACAAAAATATATAGGGAGAGCCTGAGAGGGGATGGGAGGGGAGGGGAGGGGGGGGGGGGGGTGGTGTGAATTCGGTGTAACAAAAGCTCGTGGCAGATTGTAGCAGGTTGCACTGTGTTGTATGATTGTATCGTGTACAGGGGGACGCCGAACGGCCTCCTCTTTGTTCGGCGAATCGGCTAAAAGTCGACATGGCCACGGATTTTTGTTTAGCAAAAAAAAAAAGACGAAAAGCAGCATGTTACAACGAGTTCATTCACGCCGAGATATAAAACGCAGCGAGTCCGAGAGAGGAGTAAAGAAAGTACCCACAAAAGGAGAAAAAAATGGGAGATAGAGGGGGCAGTGCATGGCGAGTTTGGATTGATTGGTATAGGGGGTAACCACTACTACCCCTACCACCACCACCACCACAAACATCACAACGACTACAACTTCCATCAACATAACCACCAAAGCCACCTCCATCACTACTACTAGTACTATACTATCACCACCACCACCACCGCCATGACCATCACCACTTCCACTTCTAATTATATCATTATAAATCCACTTGTTTGCAAATAATTATTATTTATGACGGGAACTAATTCGGCAACAATAATCAGTATTAATTTTGACTGACTGATGCCACAAACGATAATGACATCAGTGTGAACGCCGAGAACGAACGAATGACACGTGAACTCGAAGGACAAAGCCAAGTTCGTTTTCCTTTTTCCAAGCTAGCATTAGCAGATTTCTTTGTCTTTGAGAGATTTCCCGTGCCCATGTCGACAATATTTTGCTGAACAAAGGAGGCAAGATTTCGCAAATGTCGAGTCAATCATTGGTGATGCCAGTGACACATGAATTAATGTTTCTTAATCTCCAAAATATTCAGCCTTCATTGTAATAATACTTGGGCAGCTTGCAAATTATTCTCCAATTCTTTTTTAAATATCATCATGAAAATATCACATTGGGAAAAACACAAGTATTCTGATTTCGTACATCTTGAGTCAATTAATTTAATCAATGGTCCACAATATATAAGTGGCACATGGATTAACATATACCTTTATTATTGTTTTATTCTCCAAAATGGCAAGCCTAAAACATGTATAGCACATAGGCTCATTGACAACTATTTCACAAAATCCCTTCCAAAAAAGATCACCATAGGGGGAAAAACAAGTATTCTCGGCCTGATACAATTTAATTAAAATCAAACTTACACACATCCTGCGCTAGAAAATCGTGAATACTTCACCCTGTCACTTTTGAAGCGTCCAACTACAAGCATGTACAGAATCAATTATTATTGATACCTGATTATACCGCATTATAAAGATCACTTTACATAATTATACACTATTTGATTAGAGATCCACATAGAGATTGATTGATGTCCACTATAGGATGTACTAACCTAGGCCAACTAACAAATCTTTCGCCAAATCTCCATCCAAAAAGATCAACATAACATACGAGCGGGGAAAGTGAATTAGAGGCAATAATACAATGCAATACTTGACCGTACCACAATTTTGAAGGGCCGATTTCAAGCACGCATAGTCGATTATTGCTACCCGATTATACCGCGTTATACAGCACCTTATATCAGCAATACATACACATTATTTCATTAGATTGTGCATATAGTGACAAGATGGTGTCCACTTTGGGTGTCAATCAAATGCTATCTACAACGGTATAAGTTAGTAACCCTCAACGCACCAACTACATGCCATTTTAATGTTGAACACAATTATGCCCACGGTATTGAAATCAACTCAAACTAGCAACATCAGCAACAGAACATCAGTTTATACTACTAGCACTAGTACTACTGTATAACAGAGTACCTGAGCTACGATGAGAGGGCGAATTAACTCAATCAATGCATCGTTTTGGAAAATGCATTCAGTTATTGTACTTGATAGAATGGCCCACAGTAAACATGGTAAACGAAACGAAATGGTATAAATCTACAAGAATCTACATTGATATGCGTGGTACTTGAATTATAACTGCGAATTTGAATTATTAACTCTAAATCTTTAACAAAGCAACAACAACAGCATGAGAAAATCGGCTAGTATACGGTAAACATGGCGTATTAACCCAACCAATGCCACCATTTAAAAAATGTATTCAATTATTACACTCGATAGAAAGGCCAATGGCCGAAATAGTTGATGTACACGACTTGTATCTAGATTGATATGCGTGGTGCTCGAATTATAACGGCGTGACCTAGTTAGGGGTCAAGAACTGGCATAATAGATCGCCCCGAGCGTCCAAGCAATTGGCGGTCATCCTTTGCTTGACCAGTTCAGTTGACCAGAAGGCAGTGACCTGGCTGGAGATCGTCTGGCCACCCATTATTGGTTCAAGACCATATATTGTTTTCATTCTTAATCAAATCAAGGAGGTACACCTCCTTGATCAAATACCCAGCGGGTTCGTCATGTCCCCCTCCCGTATTCCGCCCGACTTGAACAAAGTCGGGCGCCGTGCTTCGAGAGCGCTCCGTACTGGTGTCGGGCCGCAGTCGGGCGGGTTCTACAGGTCCAGGCCGGGCTCCTCCTGCCAACTCAGGAATTTGGACCCTGGTCTATAGACGGTGACGGGACCGAGGAGGGGCGAGTAACTGGCGTAGGGTCCGACATGGTGGTCAGCTGAAAGTATATAGACAAGTAAAACATGTTTGAATATCACAGTAAGTAGCGCAGTGCATTAATATGTAAAGCAGTTAAAGCCCTACGCAGATAGAACCGACTCGATCTGATCCAACTGTTGTTCAGTCGGATCGGCTCAGTGTGCAGTGTGCAGTGGCCCACGATTCCGATTGTGCAAGTCGAGAGACAATATGAAGCCAGTCGGGCAGATTCAACGCTATGAACCGATTCCGACCGACTGGGCCCGACTTCACTGAAACCAGCCGGATCGGCCAGCGTCGACTCTGTTTGCGCCGGGCTTAAAAATAGTGCACCAATACTTACAACTGCTGGTGTGGCTTGCAGGGCAGTAGGTATCCATCCCATTACGGGCTGCTGCTGTTGTTGCTGCTGATGCTGCTGCTGATACCCTCCCAACCCCTGGATAACACCTGGTTGCTGTATCTGTTGCGCTGGCTGCTGTTGGGGTTGGACGGGAATGTGTGGGGCGAAGACTTGCTGATGAGGGGTGTGGCCCTGTGGAGGCGGCAAGACTGAGGGGCCTGGGAGCGGTCTGCCCTGATCCACTGGATCCCTGGGCATCCACCGGAGGGCTGCCTCGAACGTATCCCTCTGGTACTGTCGAAAGTGCGCAGACGGGACCCTGAGGCACGTGGACATAAGCCACTGGCCCCATGCAACCCTTTCGTCCAACGGCTGTTGGGCCTTATTGGCAGTGGTTTTCACCTGGAACAGAGCAAGAACAAATTGTTAAATGTAAATTTTCTTGAACGCAAATAAGGGTACTGAAGTGTCAGTGTAATTAAACATTGAAATTCACACAGTAGATAATACATTTTTACCTCCTTTTGCGCCCTCTTCTTGTCCTTATCGGAGTCTTGCAAGAACTTGGTCAGGATATCGGCTAAGCTACCAGTGTTGGGCCCCTTCTTCTTTTTGGCTTTTGGGTCACCGGTTCTTGACCGCTTCTCCCCTCTTTCCGAGCCAATGGTGGAAGAGTCATAGAGAGTCGCCCAGTCCGTCGACGTTCCGGGAGAGCCATAGGGAGTCGCCCCTTCCGTCGACGTTCTGGAAAAGCCATATGCAGTCGCCTCGCCCGTCGATGTTCCGGCCACCTCTTCGACGTCCCCTAAGTATACCTCCTTAACCTCCTCCTCTTCATCCTCTGCATCTATAGTGGCAGTGCTCTGAACCTTCATAAAGCATATAAGCAAATGACAAGTTTGTTAGAAAATACATTGCAATTGCTCACAGAAAATGAAGAACACATTAGACTATCACAGGACATAAATGTAGGGTTAGAGGAAAGGAGAAGGAAAGTAAGTTGAATCTCTCGAAACCCATCCATAGTTGCAAATGCTTACCCATCCCGGATCCTCTGGTTGCCGTGTGATGCAGTAGGGGTCAAGGAACTGATAGCGGCCCAGTTTCCACCGCTGTAGGCTTGTTAGCGACGCCCTGCCAGACCCAGACAGGGACTTCTTCATCCTTTTCAGCTTCACGTACTCGGTCCTGTGCGACTTGAACTTGCGAGTAATGTCTTGAGCTGTACACATAAAAAAGGGAAATGAAACACAATGAACATTCAATGTAATGGGAAACAATGAATGGTTGGAATTCACAAAGGAGGTTTGTAGGTTTGTACAAACCATGGTTTGACCATGGTTTACATCTATGGAATGCTATTTGTGAACTGATGGAGAAAGAATGTAAACACCTTGGGTGGAATTCACAAAGGAGGTTTGTACAAACCATGGTTTGACCATGGTTTACATCTATGGAATGCCATTTGTAAACTGATGTAAACTCCTTATGGGGTGTACAATTCACTTGTATACGAGCAGCATTCCATAGATGTAGACCATCGTCAAACCATGGTTTGTACAAACTCCTACGAACCTCCATTGTAAATTCCACCCAATAATGTTGAATATAGAAATTTACTAGGTGTTAAAAAAACATTTCACACTTTTGATAAGTAATACATTTTTCCTACACATAATTATAATATTAAAACTTTGATAATGCACAATAGCAGAGGAGTGTATATTATTTTGGTGGCACAAAATGTCTTTGGTGTCAGATTATCTGAAATTTCAGCAACTACGTGTTAAAATATTATTCATCACATCTGTAAAGTATTGAGTATTTGAGTGAAACAGGGGGGGGGGGGGGGTATGCTATTCTTTCTCAATCTGGGCCTTCTTTTGTAGGGTTCATACCCGGCCTGTAATATTCCCGGTGCCCACAAAAGATGTCCAAGATCGACAATGAATAGCCTTTTGTCACTCACACATACAATGATTTACCGATGTGCTGATTTTTAACACATAGCTGCTGAAATGTCAGAAAATCTTACACCTTTTTTTTCGAAAATGAAAGACATTAATAGCCACCAATTTTATACCCATACAATTGTACACTCCTCTGATATGTACTACCACCGTTTGAATACTATCTGTGACTCTAGTAAAAGTTATTGATGACCAAAATTGTAAAAAATAAAAATAAAAATAACATCTAGTACAAGCAAAACATAGTTTTTTAACATAAAATTATGTATTCTATATAACTATTCCAGATTAAAAATAATAAAAAACTTACGTTTGATCCCGATCCCCAGCGTCTTACATAAATTTTCCATAAGCGCCCTCTTCTTGTCTTTGTTTTTGTAGTCTGGGTTGCCCTTATCGTAGAAGAGTGGGTTGGCCTCGTAGAAATCGGCAATGATCTCTTCCAGCTTCGATTTCAACGGTGTCCTCTGGGACCTATTTGGTCGCTCTTCGTCGCTATCATCATCTTCTTCCTCTGGTGCCATTTCAGCATCATGTTCGTGGTCCGATGAAGCGGACTCAAACTCTCGTTTCCATGCCCCCTTGGTCTTCGTTGGCGGCATCCTAGTTCAGTTTGCTGTACATATTCTGCAACAACGCTACATGTGCTCACTCTACTCTCTCACAACCTTCAAAGTACTAGTACTGTGCATGTGTTGTTCACTCTTTCAGGCACCGACCGAAACTCGGACGGCGCCCGCCTTTATGTCGAGCGGGCTTCGCGCGACTCCCGTCTATCGCGATTTCTGATTGGATCACTAGCCTGCTAGGGTTCAAAGGGCACCTCCCGCCGAGCCCCGTCCAATATGTGGCAGGGTAGATTCGAGTTCAAGCAAAATATACGCACGACTCCCTGGCGGGTTTGAAATTCGGCGACTTTCTGGCGATCCATGTCTGTGCACTGGCGTACACAGGATGTGTTCAAGGGTAGGGGGGGGGGGGGGGTGGGGGTATCTTGTTGTGTAAGAGGGAGAGGAGGAATCCGTAAACAATACACAAACCCCCCCTCCCCGGGTGGGTACGCCTGAGCTGTGTGTCTGTGACGCAGGCATAACTAAATTTAGCACAATTTTTACGTATTATGTTTCTGTTGTTTTATGATTATGGTATGATTATATACATTAAAACGATTGTTCTTGAGAGAGAACACACTCACACACACACACACACACACACACACACACACACACACACACACACACACACACACACACACACACACACACACACACACACACACACACCAACAAACAATGTGTGAGCCGTATACATCAAATCGTTATTCGTAAACCTATATATTGTATATAAATACATTTTACTTAAAAAGTCCTCGTCGATGAAATATATATAATAAAAAAGTCAGTAAAATAAATTCGGAAACACGCTAGAATTCCTTGGTAAAATCTTTATGTAATTACTTGATTGTAACTATATAATATATATTTGGGGTGATTTAGATTATAATTATGTTAATTACAACACGTTAAAAAAAGTTTGTATTATGCTGCAGCTGCCATATATAATATACCTGTTAACATATAAATAAGCACAAAATAGCGACATAATTCATCTGTGTCGCAAACAATGCATAACGTAAAGAATAATATCATTTAATTTACACTCTAATATATTACCACCATGCTCAGCAAATAAAATTGAACATTCAACATTTGATGACAAATATTTTGGTGATGATATAACCACATTTTTGGTTATCCTTTGCATTGATATGTTTTTGTTTCTGCATATCTACGTCACGTTTTTTTTTTTACAATGGTCAAAATACAATTATGGTGGGCGGTCAATTTCTTACAGAGGTCACTCTTAAAAGTCATCAGTATAATTGACGATATTAATATGCGTATATTGTGACCTCCAAAAGGGAATGATCACAATAATGGATAACGGTGTTCAGCTAAAGAAGAGTCTATATGTTGTATTATATAAATTACTAGACAAATTATTGAATATTATTTCTTGGATTAAAGAACAAAAGCAGAATCATAATACGAACTGTTAGAAAAGGGGTAGTGTTATAATCATAACCATATAATTATCATCCGAATCTCGCATAATAATACATGTATGTGTGCGTACATTGTGGCCTCCACTATTTTTAATTTTCCACAAATTAAAAACTATGTTATCGTTCCTGGAATTATCGTAACGTGTTTTAACTAATTCATTTCCTCTGAATTAACAATTCAGACATGATTATTCGTTTGACACAATAATGTTATATAGAAATCAAATCATATAGACGGTCAGTTATGCTTATAGTAGGGTCGTCAGTAACCATGGTTATAATCGGCAGTCACGTACGAGTTTGTAATTTTCTGCATAGGTTCTGCATGTTCCCGATTAGGTTGACCAATTAGCAAAGGAAATATTCAGCTGATATTATGTTCATTACACCATGATAATATGAAGTTAAACAAATACACAAGGGGAAAATGTGCGAAAAGTAATGAAATAAATAAGGTGTGCCCCTAAACATTTGGGTGCCCTCGAATCAGTCCGACCATGCACGCTATACGCCACTCTAGTGACTGTATTCAAAATATCGGCCAAAGTATGAATGCATGGAAGTTATATACAATTGTAGCCGGAAATACTATTAAAAGTTTATATTACTTCCGTCGATGTAATTTTTGTATGGCTTTGTTTAAAACAGAGAGTATACAGGCCCACTTCTAAGCAAATACAAATGGAATATCGTTCTTTCATAATTCGTTTTCTATATGATTATAACAAAGGGATATTTTGACACAACACAGTTTGATGTACGGGATTATTCTGTGAAAAAGATTATATTGAGAATAATTATTATATATTTATAGGGGTCAATGGAATATAGGTCTATGGGTCAAACGTCGAAGCTATAATACACCCGTGACGTCACAATGTCCGGTAGAACGAAAGTAAATCCAAATGTCAAGGTAAAAGGCCGTATATTGTAATACAGCCCAGTTCCGGTCATTGCTTTGGCCTTGATTTCTTTCAAAGTTTACAATTTCATATTGTATTACTCATAGTAACACGACTTGCGAATATAGAACGGGGTGAATGTCATAAAGCCATTCAAGACCAATGAAATAAACACAAAAATAATCGGCGGACATTATTTAATATAAAGTTAAACTATAGCGCCTTTGATGTGGAATATTTGCAGAAAGTTTTTATTCATAAAGATGCCCTCAAATTCATCGCAATTGGCATTTATAGCAATGGTGTTGCTAACAGAAGATAGCAGACATACGGGGGAAATTAATAAATAACACAGACTGATGCTGTATAGCATAGAACTGATGTCCTTTCATTTACTCTTTTCTGGTTAAAGATGTAGGCTATAATTATCGTATTATTTGATAATTCTTTGTTCTGTCCAACGTGTTTACTATACTAGTACTGTGCATTTACCACAAGCAAACTTTTATTATTTTTTTATGTAGGCCTATTTCCGATAAACATGGGGGAAATCAGGTTTCAATCATCAATATACGGGTACGGGTTTACAGCCTACTAATACAGGGAATAACCACTGACCCGGATTACGTCATTGAAACAAAACAATGCAAGGCGAATGATTTGTTTAGTATTGTTCGTTTGTTTTGTTTCCTTGATCATTCATATAATACGGTGTTTACTACAATGGTACATTTGTTTACTATGGTCAAGATAGTTCCGATTTGAATTTCTAAGAAAACTGACGCTCTTCCTTCCGCCAATGTCCGGGTAGTGACACATCTGTCAAAAACGCTTTGATGTGTTTCGCTACAGTTCACTAAATACTTACCAAAGCAAATACAGCCTCAGGACAATGAATGCCGGTATACAATATAACCATTTGTGTTATTGTTCGTTATGTTTCATATAGTGCTTTATAAGAATGTATTTTCTTTACTTTTCATTTATGAAGTCGTACATGTTTACTACTCGTATATTTACGACAGGCGAATAGTTACCATTTTCTATGAAAATTTGGTATGTCCGGGTCATGCCAAATCTTTCTAAAACGCATCAATAATTTTTGCTAGCCTATAACGAGCAATTCAGTTACCTACTAACCCCACAATGAGAAACCGAATCATATACGTTTCGTGTTTTACCTTTATTACCCTGTATCATACTTCCTTTAACCGGTCATGTCTATTATTCTATTAGTAATTTTGACGGACAAGATAGTTTCGACTTTGTTTCTATGAAACATTATGTCCGGGGTAACGGGGCATGACGAGTCTTTCAAAAACGAAGCGATCACTATTTCTTTCTCGCTATATCATACCAGCATACACGGTCTATAACCTATACGGACCCAAGTTATGAGAAAGTGATATGACAAACAACATATGTGAGCATTGTTCATTTTACTTCATGTTTTCTATTTGTATTATTTTGTCAGTGACGGACAAGATAGTTCACATTTGGTTTCTACGAAAAGGTGCGTCCGGGCATGACAAAACGTTCAACAACAAAAAAAGAGAAAATAAAATGCATTGTATTATTTTCTCGCTATCCTTGCGTGGGCTGTTCAGTATGTATTACGTGCTGACCCACAGACAAATATATGAGAGAGTGATCTGTATTTCAACTTTCTCTCTTTCACAAGGAAGTCTATAGATGGCAACCTATATCCAGTGTCTATACTAGTGGATGCTGATTTTGTATATTCCATCGCCAATATAGCCTATACCTTTGTTATATATCCACGGGCGTAGCGACTTACGTAATACATATTCATCAGGGGGGATGAATGAATAGATCACCCCCCCCCCCCCCCCCCCCCCCCCCCCCCCCAGTTGAATGGGTATCAATGACATGTCTAGGCCCGTGTATATATCTATTCTACATGATATCTATCCACTTGCCTATGTTCGAATTTGCAGTGATAACGTTGTCCGACTCATTTGGATGGCCACAGTCAAGTTTAGCCAGAAATAACCCACTGGGGTCTTCCTGGGTTTGTGGAGCTAGTCTGGTATACGTAACAGAGATAAATTTTCGGTCTACCTCTCACCGTGGTATTAGTATTACGAAGAGTAAAATAAATCTTGTACAACGAACGAAGAAAACTTACACGTCTTAAAGGTAAAGGTGAGTTTTGGTAATTTCCAAAGTGCCCCCCCAACATAAATTGTAACGGATTTGGCTGATTTCAATTCCATATGAAAGATCATCGAAAAAAACATGGGAAATAATAATAATTCCCATTCAAATGCTCTAATTGTTGTGAAATTTACTTTCAAAATATCATATAAAAGTGGTTGACGCCCGGGTATCACTTTTTAGAGAACGCTAGTGCGAGGCACTAGCGTTCTATGTCCTCCTAATAAAGGACTGAAACCAAATATTTGTGTGCACGCTAATTGTGCTTAAAACTATACATATTATACGATACTTACCAGCAATTTACTCTCCAATATGTGATCCAACTACCGGGTGGATTAAGATTATGATTTGTCCTTCCATTCCGCAAAAAATTAGTGATATATGCGCCTCATGGACCAGTCGCTCCGTGTGTTAGCGCGACTGTGAACGAAAGGCGTACGAATTCGAATGGGGCTTGCGTCAACGGCAGTGTTGGAGTCATACTTCTACTAGCGGCACCCGCGGAAATCCGCGAGGTTTTTTTAGTCAGAGAAAAGCCATGTCGATTTTAATAATACAACGACCCCAGAAAATAATTGAAACGTCCCTATCCACATGGTTAAAAGATGAAAGAGACATGGGCGGTTTTACCCCGCTCTTATGCACATGTCATTGCGATACATCCTTTCAGTGAACATGATAAACCCGACCCATCGGAAATCCCCGGTACACTCTGTTTAAATGTTAACAATAATAATAATGAAAATAATTATGATGAAATTGCATGCATGACAAACTAATCAAATACAACATGCACTCGATACGTTTTCGTTGTTTTCTCTTTTATTGCGAAGTTAGTAGGTGATCGCCTTCTCCCTTTTTCCAATTAACAATAATAATTATGAAAATATGATGAAATTGTATGCATGACAAACTAATCAAATACAACATGCACTCGCCGCTGCCCCCACACCCCCTCCACCCCCCCCCCCCCGTGTCTCCGATTGCCTGCATGACACATAACCCGTCGTGTCCCCTAAACAATTCATATCTGTGAAACCCGATGATATATACCTTTGAAGGGAATAGAAGCCGTATATACATGCATTGCATAATAAATGAGTATAGATACCCCCCCCCCATCTATTCAGCCCCCCCCCCCCCCCCCCCTCACCCCAGCGTCTTCTCTGGTACTGGTAGAGCTATATTCGTGGATGGCTTAATACATCTTGCCACACGTGGGCGCGATTATAGAATTGTGTGGTCAGCACATTGAACTTATACCACTAACGTGGACATACTTCAATGGGTCAGCGGTCAGAGAGCTGTGCAAACAAACTCCCGCGATAGGGTGGGGGCCGGGGGGAGGGGATTAAGATGATTCCATGACATGTACACGGTTGTACAGGCACGGAGTATTACTGCATGCGTGGTATGAGCGCAGCTAAATTGAAGTTGTCGTCATTTTGTCGTTGCCAATCGGTGCCAACGATGCCAATCGGCAATAGCGATCATTAACATACCATCCGCGTAATATAAATATTTATATTTATCAAAACCTGGGTAGTTTTGCAACGTGTTATATCTAAAACGGTTTCTCAATATAATACTCGCTTTATCGACTCCGTTTTATGTTCGTCAAATAAATTTGAGTGTGTAAATCGTTAATCAATGCTCGACGCCTTAACTTGAGCAACCGCATTGCTGACTTTCCCTTTTCTTCGATCTGGAGGACGACCACGGGGCGGGAGCGACTCGGGAATACCTTATTGTCCTCCGCAAAACGTATATCCTTCGATCCCGACGGTCGGGGAGTCGCCGAATTCTCGGGGTGAGGATATCTCGAGTGGGACACATTTGGGGGGTTGAAGCTACCCGTATTAATATAATAGATACACCGCAGATGCACGCGGTGTACAAAATGTCTTTTCCCCTTTATACTATTTGGAAGATCTCGCTTAACCATATAGACCAAACAAATATCCTTATAGATTTGCCATGCTATCTCACGTATCAAGTCAAATAGATTATAGCGAGCTGCTCCGATGTGAAATGGGTACTTCATATCCAGGCGTTATCAATTCAACGTCGAAACCCGCCGGAGACTAATCTTGTTTCACCATCGACCAAACAAATATCCTCGGATTTTCCACGCTATCTCATTTATTAAGTAAAGAGTGTAGCGAGCGGCTTCGTGGTTAAATGGGTAATCAGTATCCACGCGTTATCAATTCAGTGTCGAAGCCTGCCAGAGACTCACTAATCGCTATGTAAATAAACTCATTCTGCGGAGCACCTCTCGCGGTCCTGAAGATTATCGTAAGCCACATATATAACAATGCATCGATTGGAACCGCTCGCTGTAAATGTAGCTCCTTTGCACGCCAAGGCATAGGTCGTCCTTATCCACGCGATTCAATGAGCGCAATTCAGTGTTGCAAGTCACCGCAAACCAATTAGCTGTGTAAATACAGTTCCCCGTTCTAAATGAGCCACAGATACTAATCGCTCGAAAGGAATGCGCTCGCCGTTAACGACACGCCAAGGCATAGGTTGGTCTTATCCATGCGATTTCATGAGCTCGATTCAGTGTATAAAGTGACCACAAGACCAATTAACTGTGTCAATACAGCCTTGGCGAGAGAGTCCGAGACACTACCTCATGATTATTCATAAGCCCGATATCTACAAATCCGGCGAAAGGGTGGCGCTCAACGAAAAGAGAAGCTCGGTCACGCGGGAATGATGGCTAGTACTTATCCACGCGACTCTATCAAATCGATGGGGACTCGCGCGTCATGAATAATGAATAAATTAGAGGAACTTCGGGGCCATCTGGACGTCGATCCCGACCGCGCCGGGAGTCGGGAATGCGACAGTACGCAGCTCCGAGACCGGGCCCGTCGACGGGTCCGGGTCCCGGCGATCGAGGAGCGCCGGGGAAAGAGGAGATGTGGTTTTAGAAACGGCCATTGGTAAAGCACGGGCGACCCCCCTCGTAGCGTTAGAGTATTACTGAGTGTAGATTATGCGCCTCGGAATAGCTAGTTACCTAGAAAGATGGCACTTTATACATGCTTGATATTATTATTTGTTATTAAGTTCTTGATTCGTATTTTCATAGAGTGACAAGTTGTTTGTTTCTTAAAAAAAAAAAAAAACAGAGCCCCTATATATATACCAAGTAAGGAGTAATACCCTCCTGAATATCCACGAATCGGTCGAGTTGCTGCCTCAGTAGCCGCCTATCTATGAACTGACTATAATAAGGAACTAATGTACATATTGAAACATTTCATTCTATGATTCCTTTTCATCTCTATGATATTCGAGCTTGTTGCCTTCTTTTGTTGTATTTATAAATGACATTGGGAAACATACACACTGAAGGTCCATTTTTAAGAATAATATTTCTAAACTGGTAGTGGTAGTTCATATCACACGGTTGATTGGCTGATTTATTCAACAGTTGGTTGGTTGGTCGATTAGTTTGTTTGTTAAATTTGTTGGTTGGTTGGCTGGTTGGTTGCACGTTGCTTGGATGGTTTGTTTGTTGGTTCGTTCGTGTGTGTGTTTGTTTGTTTGTTTGTTTATTTGTTAATGTGTTGGTTGGTTGGTTGGTTGGTTGGTTGGTTGGTTGGTTGGTTGGTTGATTGATTGGTTGGTTGGTAGGTTGGTTGGTTGGTTGGTTGGTTGGTTGGTTGGTTGGTTGGTTGGTTGGTTGGTTGGTTGGTTGGTTGGTTGGTTGGTTGGTTGGTTGGGTGGGTGGTTGGGTGGTTGGTTGGTTGGTTGGTTGGTTGGTTGGTTGGTTGGTTGGTTGGTTGGGTGGTTGGTTGGTTGGTTGGGTGGTTGGTTGGTTGGTTGGTTGGTTGGTTGGTTGGTTGGTTGGTTGGTTGGTTGGTTGGTTGGTTGGTTGGTTGGTTGGTTGGTTGGTTGGTTGTACGTTGCTTGGTCAGTTGGTTTGGTTTGGTTGGTTGATTGTATGGTTTCTTTGTTGGTTGGTTGGTTGTTCGATTGTACAAAAATGTTTTTGCTTTATTTAAAATGATATTTCTAAGGGAGTGATGAGAAGAGAAGAGAATGAAGATAATTATTTAATACATAATTATATTAAAATTGAAAAAGAAGTTGGACAGGTCCGTAGCCAGGATTTTCCAAGGGGGGTGGGGGGCCGAGACCACTGGTTTAGATGACCGAAAACGAAAACAAAAATATGAATTTGGGGGTGCGTATATGAACCCAACGCAGAAGAGAATAGAAGATAATAAATTAGAAGAGAGGAGAAGAGAAGCGATGATAGTAAAATAATATGCAGAGAAGAGAATATGAGAGAAGAGAAAAGAATAGAAGAGAAGATGAGAGAGAAGAGTGAAGAGAAAAGAATAGAAGAGAAGAGAGAGAAGAAGAGAAGAGAAGAGAAAAGAAAGAAAAAAAGAAAAAAAAAGAAAAGAAAAGAAAAGAAGAGAAGAGAAGAGAAGAGGAGAAGAAAAGAGAGAAGAAAGGAAAAGGAAAGAAAAGAAGACAGAAAAGAGAATAGAAGAGAAGATGAGAGAGAAGAGTGAAGAGAAAAGAATAGAAGAGAAGAGAGAGAAGAGAAGAATAGAGAAGAGAAAAGAAGAGAAGAGAGAGAAGCGAAGAGAAGAAAAGAGAAGAGAAGATAGAGAAGAGAAAAGAAGAGAAGAAAAGAAAAGTGAAGAGAAGAGAAAAGAAGAGAAGGGAAGAGAAAAGAGGGAAGAGAAAAGAATAGAAGAGAAGAGAGAGAAGAGAAGAGAAGATAATAAAAGAGAAGGCAAGAGAAGAGAAGATACTAGAAGAGAAGAGAAGAGAAGAGAAGGCAAGATAAGAGGAAGAGAAGAGAAGAGAAGAGAACAGAACTGAAGAGAAGAGAAGGCAAGAGAAGAGAAGATACTAGAAGAGAAGAGAAGAGAAGAGAAGGCAAGAGAAGAGAAGAGAGAGAATAGAAGATAATAAATTAGAAGAGAGGAGAAGAGAAGCGATGATAGTAAAATAATATGCAGAGAAGAGAAAAGAATAGAAGAGAGAGAAGAGAAGCGGAAGAGAAGAGAAAAGAAAAGAAAAGAAAAGAAAAGAAAGGAAAAGAAAAGAGAGAAGAGAAGAGAAGAATGGAGAAGAGAAGAGAAAAGAAAAGAAAAGAAAAGAAGAGAAGAAAAGGAACAAGAAAAGAAAATAAGAGAACCGAAGAGAAGAGAAGAGAAGAGAATATATAAAGAGAACAGAAGAGAAGGCAAGATAAGAGAAGAGAAGAGAAGAGAACAGAACAGAACAGAACCGAAGAGAAGGCAAGAGAAGAGAAGAGAGAGAAGAGAAGAGAAGAGAAGAGAAGGGAAAAGAAAAAAAAAGAAAAGAAGAGAGAAGAGAATAGAAGAGAAGAATAGAGAAGAGAAGAGAAGAGAAGAGAAGAGAAGAGAAGAGAAGAGAAGAGAAGAGAAGAGAAGAGAAGAGAAGAGAAGAGAAGATAATAGAAGGGAACATAAGAGAAGAGAAGGCAAGAGAAGATAATAGAAGAGAAGAGAAGAGAAGATAATAGAAGAGAACATAAGAGTAGAGAAGGCAAGAGAAGATAATAGAAAAGAAGAGAAAAGAAGTGAAGAGAGAGAAGAGAAGAGAAGAGAAGAGAAGAGAAGAGAAGAGAAGAGAAGAGAAGAGAAGAGAAGAGAAGAGAACATAATTAGATTAGAGAAGGCAAGAGAAGAGAAGAGAAGAGAAGAGAAGAGAAGAGAAGAGAAGAGAAGGGAAAAGAAAAGAAAAGAATAGAGAAGAGAAGAGAAGAGAAGAGAAGAAGAGAAGAGAAGATAATAGAATAGAACATAAGAGAAGATAAGAGAAGAGAAGAGAAGAGAAGATATAGAAGAGAACATAAGAGTAGAGAAGGCAAGAGAAGATAAGAGAAGAGAAGAGAAAAGAAGAGAAGAGAAAAAAAGAGAAGAGAAAAAGAGAAGAGCAGAGAAGAGAAGATAATAGAAGAGAACATAATTAGATTAGAGAAGGCAAGAGAAGAGAACAGAATAGAAGAGAACATAATTAGATTAGAGAAGGCAAGAGAAGAGAAGAGAAGAGAAGAGAAGAGAAGAGAAGAGAAGAGAAGAGAAGAGAAGAGAAGAGAAAGAGAAGGGAAAAGAAAAGAAAAGAATAGAGAAGAGAAGAGAAGAGAAGAGAAGAAGAGAAGAGAAGATAATAGAATAGAACATAAGAGAAGATAAGAGAAGAGAAGAGAAGAGAAGATATAGAAGAGAACATAAGAGTAGAGAAGGCAAGAGAAGATAAGAGAAGAGAAGAGAAAAGAAGAGAAGAGAAAAGAAGAGAAGAGAAAAAGAGAAGAGCAGAGAAGAGAAGATAATAGAAGAGAACATAATTAGATTAGAGAAGGCAAGAGAAGAGAAGAGAATAGAAGAGAACATAATTAGATTAGAGAAGGCAAGAGAAGAGAAGAGAAGAGAAGAGAAGAGAAGAGAAGAGAAAATAAGAGAAGAGAAGAGAAGAGAAGAGAAGAGAAGAGAAGAGAAGAGAAGAGAAGAGAAGAGAAGAGAAGAGAGAGAGAAGAGAGAGAAGAGAAGAGAAGAGAGAGAAGAGAAGAGAAGAGAAGAGAAGAGAAAAAGAGAAGAGCAGATAATAGAAGAGAACATTAATTAGATTAGAGCAGGCAAGAGAAGAGAAGAGAAGAGAAGAGAAGAGAAGAGAAGAGAAGAGAGAAGAGAAGAGAAGAGAAGAGAAGAGAAGAGAAGAGAAGAGAAGAGAAGAGAAGAGAGAGAGAAGAGAAGATAAGAGAAGAGAAGAGAAGAGAAGAGAAGAGAGAGAAGAGAAGAGAAGAGAAGAGAGAGAAGAGAAGAGAAGAGAAGAGAAGATATAGAAGAGAACATAATAGTAGAGAAGGCAAGAGAAGATAAGAGAAGAGAAGAGAAAAAGAAGAGAAGAGCAGAGAAGAGAAGAGAAGATAATAGAAGAGAACATAATTAGATTAGAGAAGGCAAGAGAAGAGAAGAGAAGAGAAAGAGAAGAGAAGAGAAGAGAAGAGAAGAGAAGAGAAGAGAAGAGAGAGAAGAGAGAGAAGAGAAGAGAAGAGAAGAGAAGAGAAGAGAAGAGAAGAGAAGAGAAGAGAAGAGAAGAGAAGAGAAGAGAAGAGAAGAGAAGAGAAGAGAGAGAAGAGAAGAGAAGAGAAGAGAGAGAAGAGAAGAGAAGAGAAGATAATAGAAGAGAAGAGAAAAAGAGAAGAGCAGATAATAGAAGAGAACATAATTAGATTAGAGCAGGCAAGAGAAGAGAAGAGAAGAGAAGAGAAGAGAAGAGAGAGAAGAGAAGAGAAGAGAAGAGAAGAGAAGAGAAGAGAAGAGAAGAGAAGAGAAGAGAAGAGAAGAGAAGAGAAGAGAAGAGAAGAGAAGAAGAAGAGAAGAGAAGAGAAGAGAAGAGAAGAGAGAGAAGAGAGAAAAGAAGAGAAGAGAGAGAAGAGAAGAGAAGAGAAAAAAGGAGAAGAGAAGAGAAGAGAAGAGAAGAGAAGAGAAGAGAAGAGAAGAGAAGAGAAGAGAAGAAAAGACGCGATATTAGACGAGAAATTAAAACAAAAGAAATAAAACACCCAATATAATCAGAATAAAAAAAAAAATATTCGAACAAAAAATAACTAACTGAACAGGAAAGGCAAAACGAGACGAAAAGAGCAGAAAATAAAATAAAAGAGAGGAGAGAAGGGCGGAGGAGATGAGAGAGAGTGGGGGGGGGGGGGGAATTAATGTTCAATTCAGACGTAAATGGAATATTATAAATACAGAAATGAGATTTCCAATTTTAATGTACATGTGGTTCGTTGTAACTAAGAAAACACTGATAAAGAATATTATTATTGTTTAAAAGTGTAAAGCAAATGGTAAGAAAAATCATGCAAACGAATCCCTTTAGAATTAAATCTTCTGTGACCCTGCGACTCTGCGAGGCATTTATTTGTGTACAAACAATCATGCCTTGGTGAACAAAATATCTCAGCAACAAAGAATACACTTTCGCGCGAAAAGAAATCGCACGGTCCCAAATCAAGCAAACTACCTACCCGCAATGAAACATTTCCCCAGCGCTGCATGGATCTGGGGAACACAGCTTCCAATATTTATGTTGCCTTTAAAGGTCAACAAGTTCACACCCGTAATGCAAATGAGCACTGTGTATCCCATTCCACGCCTCATTGATTTCATATTGATTATCGGGTCAAAGGTCAACTATACGCGTACGCTGCTGACTTTGGACTTACCCATTAGCGAGACAGGGGTGGTAATACAATTAAGGTCAAGGTTAGTGCCCTTCCAGGGAACATGAAAGTTGTACTACTTCAACATGATCGAGTAACACATGAATCACATTGCGGAGGAAAGTTTTACTTAAATTACAGTTGATTTTAAGTACAAACATGGCTATGTTCCTTACAAATTGCAAATTAATTCAATGAAGGTTTACCTCTGAATGATAGGTTTCCCCATGAGAAATGCATTCTGCGGGAAGTCCGCGAGGAAACCCCGCGAAGTGACCGATTATCGATTATCAAGTCCGTAAATCGTGTGACGTCATGCCGAACTGTTTTCACTAAGAAGCACGAAGGTAAGCAAAATCGACATGAAAATTCGCCATTTTGATTTCTTTATTTCGAGTAATCATGTATTGCAAAATGAAGACTGAATGTTGATGATTATGATTGCAAAGTGATGCTAATTTTTGATGGGTGATAAGTGAAAAAAACCTCGATGAACTATCGTGTGCGAGTGTCATGTCCGAAGTTAATTTCCCATGTAAATCGCTAGTCTAGCATGCATGCCATTGCACTAACACTGCACGGCTGTCACCCAGCACGGGCCGCAGCCCGCAGGTAAATTAGTCTGTGGATGTGATTGTGTGATGTGATGTGAATGGAGGTGGCATGATGATGCGATGTGTACCACGATGATTGTATTCTGCAGATCTTTCTGCGTGTGATGTGAGCTTGTTTATTTGCATTAAATCAATTCATGCATGCATGTAAATAAATTAACCAGTGTTACTTTGAGTTTTTAAAGTCAGAATAACTAAGTTAAAGGGATCTAGACCTAGTATTTAGTAACTTTGTTGACATGTGCAAAAAGTATTGAATGGTTGATGCAATGACATTGTTGTTATCTCATATGTCCACAGGGTATTGTGTGAACATTTCAAGTCAAATGGACATTGCATGGCCAAGTAATGAGCGAAAATGCAAAGTGATAGTCACTAACGTACTGCACTCACTTTGTATGGTAGGTGTACTACACATCGGCACTGTTTAAGGTTTTTAATATCGGCACCCCGCTAATATTTGTTTTTGCGCGTGTTGTAAAAAATCGCGCATGAGATGATGCGCGCTACCATTAGAAACTGAACTGGTCGAAATTTTGAGGAGAAATAATGCGTAGATCGTCCGCTACGAGTAATACGATAAATAATACCAACATCGCACAAGAAATTTTGAGTTGCGTGCATTGTCAATGAGGGTTGAGGGGGGTGACGGTATTAAAAACACTTCAAACTCGTGAAGCCAAAAAAACAACGCGCGCGTTCGAAGGCGATATCTCAAAATATAATTAATATATCGCAAATCTGATCATCGCATCGGAATCTGCACTATTTTCTCAATATGTGAGTACAATTTCAAGAAATTTGAATGATTTTTAAGTCTTAAACTGTCGGAAATGTTTTAGGGTGCCGATGCGGGGGTCACTCAATCATACACAGTAAGAAAAACTCCACCGGAGTTTTTCTTATCTGAATACTTCGATCGTACATATCTTTGTAACGAAAGGGAAATTTGAAAAACCGAAACCTGTCCCATGATTTCATTGGTAATACGAATATAACAAGGTATGAGAGAACCGCTATAATTAACATTTTAATTTGAGGATTTAGACGATGTTACTTGTTGTTTTTTTTACAATGTTATCGAATATCGTTTAAACTTAAACTTTTAAACCAATAAAGGGGAATTAACTCCTATCCTGTTGACTTACTGGATGTGATGAGAGCATAACTACTATCATTGCTAGTCACTTATTTCCTCATGAATATTCCTGATTACAAAAATAATAAATATTTTATGGCCCACTGTCGGCTGCTTTCAGTGCCAACAGGAGGCGGCCATTTCTTCAACTACTCGCAGTGAAATGACGTGGCAGGCGGAGAACACAATAGCATTATCGTAACCCGCTATTGTGTTCTCCGCCTGACACGTCATTTCACCGCGAGAAGTTGAAGAAATGGCCGCCTCCTGTTGGCACTGAAAGCAGCCGACAGTGGGCCATAAAATATTTATTTTTGTAATCGGGAATATTCATGAGGAAATAAGTGACTAGCAAAATGGTCAATTCCGCGATCGCGGAAAATCCGTGTCTCTACACCAGGCCGGCCCGGCCGCCCGCAGGGACACGTTTGTGTTTGTTAGTACTAGTTTGCAACAAAATGCATCATATGTTCAGAAAGAAGAGCAATAACCAAGAAATTAATTTGCCCAAAAGCCCCCACCCCCCAAATGTTGAATGTTGAGCAATTGAGATAAGTCCTTCATTTAAATCCCCAAGATTCATGATGAAAAGATCTAGCTTAATTTTCATTGTCGTTTTGTTAAAGCTGTTCCCATTTGTGATCATTAATAATTCTTATTTTCTGTATTTGTCCCCACATAATAGACTCGACTCCATAAGACGGACATCCATGCCTTTTAACTGAAGGCAAATTCAGAAGGTCTACTCGGGTGTGAACCAAACAACCCACTGCTAGTGCTACAAGTATCTGGATTCTGCACATCTACACAAAACTGCGCCCAGTGATCCTGCACCATGCAGGATTTCAGGCACTTCGACCCTCAGAAACTAGAGCTCCTGGAAGCTCGCATCAAAGGAAACCGGTCATTATCTCAGCAGCCTATCCTCATAGCAGATGAGTCCAACCACAGCACTAGTACATGCAGCCGTGGCTCGCCCAGTGATGACTTAGAGGTAATCAGTCAGCGTATTGATAATTGACGTAGAAAAAACAAAACAAATGGTAAGCATTCTCTTCAGAAACGTGCACTGCCCATGGCATGCACATGCATGACAAAAAGAATGGATGCTCTGTTATTGCATAGAGCATTTGTTCTATTTGTCATGAGCACGTCTCAGAAGAGAATGCCGAACAGTCTTCCATATCAATTTATATTTTGAACTATTTAAGTGCCAGCTTTGTGCATTCGCACAAAATATTTATACTGTGTAGTCCATCTGAGTTAGTTGGTAATGCAATGTCAAAGGCCACCTAATTTCCAGTTAGCATACAAAATGTATAAATTTGTAAGTGATCCAACTCGGGTCAATTGATTCAATTCACATGTTGACCTTTTTTCATTTACCTGTAAATCAGCTGCCTTCACGAGGCTATAAATGTATTTTTGTTTACTTTTCAATTCATTAGACTAAGGTCCATTACATTTTTACATGCAAGCTGGGAAATGTTTGCCATATATTTATTTATTTATTTATTTATTTATTTATTTATTTATTTCCGGTATAAATGACGTGATACAAAGGTCCGAAGACCAACAATGATCATGATACATTGATTGTACAATAACAATAATATATATACATTAAAAAATACACAAAACATATTATAATTATGCACAAAAAGTGATGCACATTAAACACTATTACAACAATCTTAATTGTTCAATTGTGTACATGTATGCACAGTAAAGATGTATGCTGCCATATTAGGATGTATCATGTAGCCCATAGGACAACAAAATATAATTGCAGATGAATCTAACTGCAGCACAGTGTCCAATGGCCTTTGTAGTACATGGACGTGTACATTTTCCTTTCCTTTCCTTTCCTTTCCTTTCCTTTCCTTTCCTTTCCTTTCCTTTCTTTGCCCGAGCAAGTAACATTTGGTGTCAGGCAAGTAAAATGTAATAAATTGTCTATCTTACTTGCTTGACTGCGCAATTGAATAATTCATCAACTACAAGAGAACAATGTAATTCAATCTCGTCTATAGAAGTAAGAGGGCAAGCCAAATAAATTTTTCATTGGGGCAAATCAAATTTCAAAATTCATGATTTTACCTGCCCGAATGGGCCAGTACAGGAAAAAAGTTATAAGGCTTGTCAGAATAACTCCATGAATGATCACATTTCATCTGCATGTAAATTGTTTGATTGTTTCATTCGTTTCTTTTTCAGCTGCATGTACACATGTGCTTTGCAATTGTGTTTATCGAATGTTACAATTTGTACTCTTATTTCTGTTGATGATTTAGAAATGAACTACCATAGTGTAATGTACATAGTGACGTGTACAGCGGTACAAGCATTTGAATCCTTGACTCAAACCAAACATTCTTTTCTTTCCCCTCATACAGTGTGTACATCATGAAACACCGGAGAAGGATAGAGAAAGAAGGAGAAGGAAAAGGAAAGGGCCTCCAGATGGTGAACAGGGAGGTATATATAATCTTTAAAGGTTTCCATGGCGAAGAATAAATTGAAGAGGAAGTTAAACTTTAGGGTACAATACATAGAAATTCTTGCTTGAAAGAGTTGTGCCTAAGGACAACCCACTCATTGAGCAAGAGTGGTGGTCCTAAGAAGGACCCACTCATCACTGGTCACACAGGACACGACTAGACCCACGAATGCAGTACGCATCGGTACGAATCTATGGCAAGCCGTTTTAACATTTATTCCTATTTCTTGATATCAAGAATTGAATTATTGATATCAAGAATGCATTTCTTGAATATCAAGAATTACCAATGCTTAACAACAGAAAAGTATTTCTTGATATCAAAAATGCATTTCTTGATATCAAGAAATCAATTCTTGATATATATTGAATATTTGATTTCTTGAAGTATCAAGAAATAGGAATAAATGTTAAAAACGCCTTGTCATAGATTCGTACCAATGCGTACTGCATTCGTGGGTCTAGTCGTGTCCTGTGTGACCAGGGGGGTGTTTCACAAAGATCCTAAGTTGAACTTAACTCTAAGTTGGACTTAGAAACTATAGAAAGCTGTTAGTTTCTTTAAAATAATTTTGTAAAATCTATTTTAAAAGGCATAAAATGTTGATTCAAATCATTGATATATATTATCAAGGGGATTTCATGTTCTTGATGTAAAAGTTATGAAACATCTAAAATACTTGCTTTTTTTGCTTTTGAATATATTTTATTCCAAGGCTACAACTGGCTTTCCATAATAGTTAAGCCCAACTTAGAGTTAAGATCAACTTAGGATCTTTGTGAAACACGCCCCAGGCCTTTAGGATCATTACTTCTTAATATCACCACTCTTCCTAGAAAGAATTCCTATGTAGTGTACTGTAGAAAATCCTGTTCAAGGAGGAACATAGACAATAAACAGATCTATTACATGTTATTCAGCCATAACTCCCTGTTGCCACATTCTGTTCAGCATGTTCAGCAGGCACCTCTTCTCTTGTCCCACTTCCTGCTTATTCATTACAAATCCCCTGGTTGCCCACTATCCAGTTTAAACTAGTTTGACTGATCTGTATTATCCTAGTCCCCATTCATTCATTGGTCCATTCTGTTTATTCTTGTTCACTCTAAGCCTAACATTGTTTAACCATCTACACTTGGCTAACCCTAGGTTCATAGCTTCTTAAACAATGCAGATTTACCCTTATCCTAAATCTAAACCTAAAAGGTGCCCAGCTTACAAGATATGCTTCCTTGGGGCATCTCAACCACAAATATTTGTTTTTTTAATGTAATTTTATATATTGGTTGAAATTAAATTGAACCCCAAACCTTAAAGGGAAATATTTGTTTTTGGAAAATTATCTGAAATAACTTTATTGGCCAAACTAATTGATTAGTAGGCGGTTTGCAGGCCAAATTGTTATCATCCCGTATTAGTAAAAACATATTCTTTCACATGATTGGTAATAAGAGTGTATGGGGCGTTTCCCACTACTGGCATTTGCCTTTTTAGTATTAAAAGAATTGAATACGTAGCAATAAAACCATTAGAGCCTTTGTTGCCAGCACTTAATTGTTATGTGACCTAACTTTAAAGTCATACCTGTAAAGTGTCCAAATCCACGAAAATTACTTGGAGCTTCCTCGTTTCTCTTCTACCGTGTTGTTTAGCTTATGGTAAGAGAAGAATAAAATAGGGTTTGATTTTTTCAAATGTCCCTTTAGTATGAAGATAATTATCATTGAAAATCATTATTTCTAAAGCGTTAATCAACGCAATTGAAAAAAAGTACATTTGTCTCGGCTAAGAACGTCCGCATGCAGCACCCGTGAGAACATTCTGGAGATTGAACTTTGAGCCGAGCGAGTTCAAATTCCATGAATTATGTACTACGTGTGTAAAAATACACGGGTGCGAATATCTCAAACGGATCATTCATTACTACGACAAAAGTATGGCAGACCATCAGTATTCGGTGATAAAATATGAACTCAATATTCGGTTTTTTCACTAGGTAAACAGTGTTTGTTTTCTTTCAAACTTTCACAAATCTTTCAATTGTATTTTACAATGATATTGATATAGGATTGAAGTCTCAAATGTCATTTTGTGCAATATCTGACACTTTCAGGCATCACTTTGAGAGAGTTATCGAGGTATTGTTGCTATTCCACAGTCCATCTGTAACTAATTTTGAAATGAAAATTAATTTTGATTATGTGTATTATTTTAGTAATGTAAGCTGTATATGTGTTCTCTTTTTTTGTCTTATTCTTCAGGTGCAAAGAAAATTAGTGAATATTTCAAGGTAAGTAATTTTTTGAAATATACATGTTTTCTTTTTGTGATTTGTGATGCCAGATTTCATTGGTGTCGGCTCAAGCTCACATTTCAAATGTTCTCTTTGAGTGTTTTCAATATGCAATCAACGTAACTACCAATTCACAAAGATTTTAGCTCTGCAAAATATAATTATCTTTCTTCTTTTTTTTTTTACAAACAGCATATAATACATGTGTTATTTGAGTACATTTCTTTAATTTGATCCCTTTGGTTTGTTTTTGCAGAACCGTACACTAATTGTTATTCCTTGTGCATTATAGCAAGTTACATATTCTTCTTTTGTCATCAAATTAGCAAATCTACCTGCTGCTGGATTCCTGTATAAGTGTTGGCTTTCATATAATTTTTTCTCACTACAGACTGCAGCTTCTGTTAGTCCAGGGAGAGCCAATCCTGGTATAGGAATCCTTCCCAAGTCACCTCCGCCCAGCTCGTTTCCAAGTGTAAGTATAGGCGTTGTCACACATCACCGGATAAAGTTGTCCGGTGGTGAAAGTCGCCTCCATAGCTTCATGCAGACAACATTCCACCAGATAGAACAGCATACATCGCCTGACAAGGAACTCATTCGCAGAACAAGACACAAGAACAAGAAACGCAGCCATACGAAAGAATTGATAATTTGGCTCTCCATCTGGTGTCCGTTAACGCTATCCGGTGATATGTGTAAAGGGCTGTGAATGCAGGGGGGTGTTTCACAAAGATCCTAAGTTGATCTTAGCACTAAGATTACATATTATGGAAAGCCATTAGTGTCTTGAAACAGTTTTATAAAAGTTATGTTGAAAATGAAATGCATAAAATGTTGATTCAAATCATATATATTTTCTAATTATCAAAGAGATTTCATGAATTTTATGTGAAGATTATGAATCTCTTTGATAATTAGAAAATATATGATTTGAATGAACATTTTATGCATTTCGACATAACTTTTATAAAACTGTTTCAAGACACTAATGGCTTTCCATAATATTTAAGACCATCTTAGTGCTAACTAAGATCAACTTAGGATCTTTGTGAAACACCCCCCAGGGGCAGTTGCATAGATCTGTAAGTGATACCTATGGGTCGGGGGTGATGATCATCCCAGAGATGCCAACCCTACCTTATTTTTAAGGGAGTTTTTTTTGTAATACTTCACACCACACACATTGCAATGCCTCCCTGATTTTTGAACAGATCATTCCCATCATGCTGTACATGCAATTGACCGCTTCTGTAATGTATGCAAATAATATGCGTATGACGTAAGACTCCCCTCCCCGTTGGCAAGCTTAACAATAGTAACTAGGTCCGGCAAACTTAGCTTGCCGGACCTAGTTACTATTGTTAAGCTTGTTACGTCATACACATATTATTTGCATACATTACAGAAGCTTTCTATTGATTTGAAACCTCCCCGATTTCTGAATGTATCCTCCCTGAAAGCTGAGAATTTTTATTTTTTTATTTTTTAAATTTTAAAAAAATGTTTCCATGACCGGCCTCATCCATGATCAAAGTTTAATAACATTGAAGGGAGTGACATTTTGTATTGGTATAGAATTTACAATGACATTTTTTTTGGGCCATGTGTTTTAGTTTCATGCCATAACAAATTAGAGGAAAATAATTTGACTTGCCCAAACAGACCTCTAGCAGAAAACATTTAGGTAGACCCTGGTTAGTACGTTACCTATTAGATCCAGTCTATGCACATGCTTTGTAGATTCAAGTGATCAGGGCCGGATCTAGGATATATTAGAGAAAGACAGGCATATATTAGTCTTGTAAATTTCCATGTATGAGCATATTATTCATCATATATATAATACATGTGCTAAATTACGCTACCACATACCAGTCAGTTTCTTACTGTATGGAAGTTATCATTCAGAACAGTGAGAAAACATACATGGGGCTAGGGGCGATTTCGCCCCTAAAAGGAGCCTCCCAAACTCAGAAAAGATCCCCCTCCCCCTAATGTGTTTAGAGTTTCATGCAAATCAAACTTTGGAGTATTATTTTCAGTCAGGCAAGCTTGAAATGTAGTCCCTGAAATATAAATTGTATATTCTTCCCTGATTCAGAAAGCCATCTCACATAATTATCATGCCCTTTTTCTGTTCTTATTTATACAGCAATTATTAGCTTCACCATGTAGTAATAGCAACGACTATAGTACGCATTCCCCGAAGGCACCAAGACCGTCCAGAATATCAGAAATTAATTCGCTTGCAACTCAGGTGAGTTCATGTTTTGTTTCCTCATGATGCTAGAATAAATTCAGTCCTGAAACAGTCAAACCAGTGTATAGTGTCCACTCATGAGAAAAGTGGCCACTGTAGACAGGAGACGGCTATAGGCAGGTTCTGTGACTGTACGGTCTAACCTGTGTAAACTAGACATGTGGCCACTGTAGACAGGTGACCTCCATCTAGTCAAGTTCCATAACATTGTTATTCTCAGCAGAAGCTCACATTTGGTGATCACTATCTATAGAGAGGTTGTGGCCACTAAGACAGGTTTGACTGTATATGCATGTACCAACCAAAAAAATACACGGGGGTCAAGGGGCGATTCGCCCCTGATACCTTTGTAATCGCCCCCGTTTTTTTTTACATCTTTTTGCATGATCGGTAAGCGCCAGAAACGTACCAAACATGGCATAATCGGATAGATCAAATCATGATAATCCATTATTAGACCCTTGAGCAGTGAAAACGATGTAAAAAAAAAAAGAGCCCCCGTGACCCCCAAAATAGCCCTCGTGAATAATTTCATGAGGGCGTTTTTCTCCCTCAAAATTTTCAAAATAGCCCTCGTGAAAAAAAAAGTATTTTTTTGGTTGGCATACACAAGTGTCATATTTGACCTTCAGTAAGAGACTATCCACATTCGGTGCATAAACTCGGGTGAACCATGCAGTAAATTGTACCCTGGCAGATTGTTATGAGCTGAAATGAAATGCCAATGCACCTTATTATGGCTGCTTGGCCAATTCAAAGGGTACCAATTGTTTAAAACATCACATTTGAATACATACCTGCCAACTGTTCTGATTTAATCAGAATATTTGAATTTTCTGAATTTGTAGGACCGTAAAATTCAGAATATTCCGAATATATTCAAATGTTAGCAGGTATTTTGAATATGGAACATGGAGAAATTACTTCACAGTATTATTGTAACTGATTTTTCTTGATACTTGTATTGAATGTGCACCATGTAAAATCTGGACTTAACTAATTGTTAATGTCTTAATTTGATAATTTCAAACGTAGGGAAATTGACCAGAAATATATAATATAAATGAAAATGAACAAAGAAAATGGGGTTTCCCCAAGATCATGGGTAATCCCCTTTTCGTTTGTTCATTTTAATTTGTCTTCATGGTAGAAACACATTTTGTACTTCACAAGACATGTACATGTAGTTGTCCCTGCTTTTTAACCCATCAGTGCCTAAGGCCCACATATTTGTGGTTTGGTAGTCCTACACTTAAACAAGAAGAAGACTAGTTATGTGAAGTGTCCAGGAAGAAAGAGCATAAATTCCTCTATTTTTAGAGCCCTATTTTGTTACTCTACCTGCTTTAGTTATTTTTTAATGATTTTTATTATTGCGTAAATCACTATAATTTAGCAAAATCCTTAAATTGGCAATACATTGTGATATTTTAAAAACAGATATTCGCGTTCAAATTGGCAACTTTGCGGCAAAGTTACTTCATATTTGTCTTAAATTGTAATTACTAAATATTTTCCACCTATTTTTATGTCATTAATAGATCGACAAAATTTAGGAGTTGCCAATTTGTAGAGGAAAACAATGATCAATTTTGCCTTAAAATAGATCTCGTCCTTGATGGGTGTATGCCTTGATATATATTTCCTCTACATCTCTATAAAAGTAAAATTGATACAAGAATAATTCAATATTGATTCATCATTGTTGCTCTTTTTGCACTTATGTTTTTAGACTGAGATGAGCTTGCAGGATCTACATCAAAAAGAGCAGCAGCATGAATCACACATTAGGGTGAAGGAGGAGACGATAGAAACACTAAGAAGTGTGAGTAGATCATTCATCTAACTTACATCTATCTTGAATTTAAAGGGTCCATTATCGAACATTGCAATTTCACATCGAATGAACTTACAACTATCTTGACTTTGAATTATCATACATGTGTTTTGTAATGTTAAATAAATGTTAAATAAGGGAAATGTGACAATTTGGTTCTGTTTTTCGCTATAAGAAGTTGAATAGGAAGTATTATCAATGGATGTTTAGCAAAAAGTTATGACAGTTTGCAATTTTTAACAATTGCGATCCTCTGTCTACTTCTACTTCTACTTGGGTACTCGACAGGGTAGGAGGACGTAGAGTCGAGGGGAACCGGTGAGGTGTCCCGTTAATTGCCAATTGAGGCAACTGCTCCCGCAAAGGCTCCTAATGATGTAGAAAATCCAAGGCTGGCCCATAGCCAAGATTTTTCAAGGAGAGGGTGCATCATTTTTTAAGGAGAGGGTGCATAATTTAGTGGTCTAAGCTCAAAGCTTCCCCGAGTCTCATTTTGTTTTCCTTCTTGATGCAATCATTAATGGAAATTCTTAGGCACCCCCCCCCAAAAAAAAAATCAAATCAGAAAGGTCCACTTTCCAACGGTCTCTGCCATCGCGTACATCGATCTCGCCCATGATAGTTCTTGTTCATGCCCCCCCTCCCCCCCCCCCCCCCCAGCTTGCACAACTAAACCAGTGGTTTCGGGCCACTTTTGTAAATTATGCACCCTCTCCTTGAAAAATCTTGGCTATGGGCCTGCCTTGGATTTTCCTTTACAGACAACTCGAGATGTACAACGTAGGTTAGAAAGTGCTCAAAAGCTTCTTGAATCTCGACTCATTTTGTTTTTGAACTATTGAACTTTATTTCACTGTGAGCAAACTGCTTGTGTGCCCTTTCCATAAACATTGTTTTTATTCTTGATGCAAGCAAATGTTAATTGACATTGCTAATTGCTTTGGCTTATCTAGAGTTTATATTTATAGTAGGTGCGCTATATGAATGTTCAAATTATTATTATTATTATTACTATTATCTCATACAGACAACTCAGGATGTACAACGTAGGTTAGAAAGTGCTCAAAAGCTGCTTGACAAGGTCAATGAGCAAGCCAAGAAGAGTACAGAAAAGATCAAGTCGTTACTAATAGAAAAGGTGAGTTATTTCAACCTGTTCCGTACTAGATTGTGAAAACTTTGTTTAATATTATTGCCAACCATGTTTAATTTAAGCAGCTATTTGGCACTAAATGAATTTTCTCTTTTAACTTGTTTATGGTCAAATGACATTAAAAATGTATTTTGCACATTATTGATATTTTGTTTAGATCTAAGATGAGGTGTTTGATCAAGGATTTTTGTTAACTTCCATAAGTAGCCAGGAACATCAATAAAAGACAATTTTGTTTGAGATTGTAACATATAAAACTCCTCCCTACAATATGTTTTTCTTGTCTTTGATGTAATTTGTGCTAAATACATTCACCCATACCAATATATTTCCCATGAAATTTGCAAGCATAGACATCCAACTAATCATAAGTTATGTTTTCCATTTAACGGCAAAGTTTCCTAGTGCCTTTAACAGGGCTCGACACTATCTCTATCCCGTTTGCCCGGGGCAAGTAAAATTTCATATATGGAATAGTTTTCTTGCCGGATAGGGCAACTTAAATTTCTCTTTAACTACGAGTATAGAATGTAGTTCCTCACATGAAAATCTCATTCAGAAGTAAGCAGGCAAGTCTGTTTGGGCAAGAACAAAATTATGAATCATAACATTACTATCATTGTATTTCAGGCAAGAAGTGAGAATAAAGAAGCCAGGACCAACAGTCTGGTGAACAGGCTCGGGCTAGGCCATTTCACCACTCAACTAATCCATTTGCCATGCACTTTGCAAGCGTAGATGACCGAATGGATGTATAATCCGACCCCTTTAAATACAAATTGTTCACATGATAAAGTTTCTTGGTGCCTCTAATATCAATCATGATATTGTTATCATTCAATTTCAGGCAAGAACTGAGAATAAAGAAGCCAGGACCAACGGTATGGTGAACAGGCTCGGGCTAGGCCAGTTCACCACTCAACTGATAATTTGTCCATGAACTTTATTATTATTATTATTATTTATTCGGCATTTCAAAATAAAGTACAATGTATGATACAAAATGAATAGTGAATTTACAAAACGATCAGAAAACATAAAAGCATAAAAGCACCCCTGGTGAATCTCCCCAAGCTGCCTGGCAGGAAAAAAGAAATCTTGAATTTCTGTGACCCATGGGTCTTTCCTGCCAAGCATAGACAATCAAACGAGTGTACAAATCGACCCTTCAACTAATCTTTTACATGACAAAGTTTCAAAGTGCCTTTAATACCATCTATAACATTATTAACGTTATTATTACCGTTATATTTCAGGCAAGAACTGAGAATAAAGAAGCCAGGACCAACAGTATGGTGAACAGTCTCGGGCTAGGCCAGTTCACCACTCAACTGATAATTTGTCCATGAACTTTGGAAGCATAGACAATCAAACGAGTGTACAAATCGACCCTTCAACTAATCTTTTACATGACAAAGTTTCGAAGTGCCTTTAATATAAGGCTGTTGACGAGTCACGGGTACCCGGATCCCGCCGAAAAAATGACGAGTCCCGGGTGCAAAAATCGATACTCGATATCCCGAAAAAAAGCAAAAGTCCCCTTTTTGAACGCCCGAGTTATCTGCCCACGCTCATTTTCTTTTCTTTCCTTTTTCCCTCTTTGAACGCCCGAGTTATCTGCCCACTCCCATTTTCTTTTCTGTCCTTTTTGTGTTCATGCACTCTGTAATAATATGCTAGTTATCATTCAGTTCATTATAAACTCATGAGATGCAATGTATTAAACCATGTTTTCCCAGCGGCGTGACATTGCCGATAGCGAAATCAACAAATGGGTAAATTTCGGGTACCCGTGACTCGCCCGAAAAATTATCGCGAGTCCCGGGAGGGAAATACTCCCGAAATCGACACCACTACTTTAATACCATCTATAACATTATTAACGTTATTATTACCGTTATATTTCAGGCAAGAAGTGAGAATAAAGAAGCCAGGACCAACGGTATGGTGAACAGGCTCAGGCTAGGCCAGTTCACCACTCAACTGATAATTTGTCCATGAACTTTGCAAGCATAGACAATCAAACGAGTGTACAAATCGACCCTTCAACTAATCTTTTACATGACAAAGTTTCGAAGTGCCTTTAATACCATCTATAACATTATTAACGTTATTATTACCGTTATATTTCAGGCAAGAAGTGAGAATAAAGAAGCAAGGACCAACGGTATGGTGAACAGGCTCGGGCTAGGCCAGTTCACCACTCAACTGATAATTTGTCCATGAACTTTGCAAGCATAGACAATCAAACGAGTGTACAAATCGACCCTTGAACTAATCTTTTACATGACAAAAGTTTCAAAGTGCCTTCAATACCATCTATAACATTATTAACGTTATTATTACCGTTATATTTCAGGCAAGAAGTGAGAATAAAGAAGCGAGGACCAAGAGTATGGAGGACAGACTACGGCTAGGCCAGTTCACAACTCAACGGCAAGGGGCCAAATTTGTAGAAACCTGGGCGGATGGCTTTGCATTCACAGATCTAGTCAAGTAAGCATACTGTGTTGATTTGCATATTCAAATTATTTATTTATTTATGCAGTTATTCAACATAGTTAATCCATTTCCTCACTTTGTTTTTTACAATGAACAGTCCTGAGAAATTTGCCAAAGATCAGGGGGGTGTTTCACAAAGATCCTAAGTTGAACTTAACTCTAAGTTGGACTTAGTAACTATAGAGAGCCATTGGTTTCTATGAAACAATTTTGTAAAATTTATTTTAAAAGGCCTAAAATGTTGTTTCAAATCACTAACATTTTTCTATTATCAAGAAGATTTCATGATCTTCATGTAAAATTTATGAACTTTTAAAATACTTGCATTTTTGCATTTGAATATATTTTATTCCAAGGCTACAAATGGCTTACCATACTGTTTAAGTCCAACTTAGAGTTAAGATCAACTTAGGATCTTTGTGAAACACCCTCCAGGTGGAACAAGACCCTGTCAGAAAGTCCCTCATGGAAGGTTTTGAGTCAAGGCCACAAAAGAATGTTCTAGTTAACCCAAAAATCCTTATAGTTGTTTGTATTTTAGTTGTTTTTTGTTTAGATGTCAGTATTTTGTTTGTTCTTGTAAATGTCAGAAAAACAAATTGCCAATAACAGTATGTAGCTAAAGAGCTAGACCAACTGAAAAGTCCCTCATAAAGATGAAACCTCCCAAAAAGTCTACATCCCAGCTCCAACCTCCAGAAAGTCCCTCCAATTCCATGCCTAAGTAGAAATATTTATTTCCTTACATTTAATTCTATTTAATTCTTCTTTCAGACGTCAGGAGAAAATTGCCAAAGACAGGGAAGAGCTAGACCAACAGAGAAAGTCCTTGATGAAGAGGAAACCTCCAAACAGTCCACATCCAAGCTCCAAGTCCAGGCCTAAGCAGAACGGTCCCACTGGGGATGATGGATTTGCCAAACCGCTTCCAGAGTACATGAACCAGGTTGAGTTCTACGAGAGGGATGAGATCCTGAAACTCAGACAGGCAGCGCTGAAGAAGGTACAGTTCCTCAGTCTGAACAGGCGTGGTTAATATACAAATACTGGATACAGGCCCCCCCCCCCCCCAACTCAAAATGGAAGTTGGTCAAATTTTCAATGAAGAGAAGGCGTCTTTTATATGTTAATGAGACTGGCTGCCATGGTAATATTAGCGTAAATGCATTCATAATAATGCGCGGGCGCAAACTTCACAATTATCACGCACAAATTTCTGTGTATGCTTCTGTTATGACGTCACAATGAAAAACAATATTAGTAGGGAAATCCCCTGTTTCTTGACTGTGCGCAATTAACTGAATGAAATCGCGTAACTGTTAGTACAGCGTGTAACTAAAATAATAGAGATGAATTAAAATACTTAGCGTCTTTGGTATTATGAAGTGCAATTTTGCTGAGAAATGCGTGTTTAAATGCCATGGCAACTGCAACACAAGTGAGTGCGCAATGCGTAATTACTTTAGCTTTTTGCGTAATGTGTTATTTTATCCAATGAATCCACGTCTGGTAATTTATTCAAATGAACAAACTGACGTTCTACCTCATTTGCATGGACTCGACAACTTATTTTAAAAAACTTGCTGCTGAAGGCGTGGCCTATCTCTGTGGTTAAAACGCTATACGCTTATTCAGTTGGGCTTCTAGTATTTATATTGTATTTCTGTGACTGGATATAGCAACAGCGCCCTCTTCATGAAGCCAGCGACAGTGTAAAAAGTACACCCAAGACAAAAGTGCTCCATTCACTCGCATAAATCGATTTACGCGAGTGAATGGAGCACCTTTTGTCTTGGGTGTACTTTTAGATATTTGCGGCGGCTTCAACGTCGCGCATTCGGCAGTGTGCATCGTGCTATATCCAGTGTGTATATCGATGGTGGTTAACCCCTTTACTTTCATAATTAAATAGATTGCTTAGATGGCCTTATACAAGATTCTTTTATGGACCTGTCGAGATACCACATTGGGCGCGCACAAAATAACTGATCGATATCTGCATGACCAAGGTCCCGTTGCAGAAAGAGATACAATTGATTGTAAGTTACAATTGATTGAAAGTTTGAAACTTTGCACGTTTCAACCAATCAGATTCACGCATTTATTCGCACATGATCTGACTTAACAATTAATTGTAACTTACAATCAAGGAACTGGACAGGTTAGAGAGGGAACAAAACCTTCACATACAAGAGATGAAATGTCCTCACAATGAAATCCAGTCAGTGTTCATATCTCGTTTGATATAAGACTCATTTTAACCACATACTATTAATTATTTGTTCTTATTTCTTGCCTTTTTTCTCTATTTGAATTCTTAGGAGGAATCTGATCTTCAAGGGGAACTCGAAAGGTTGGAGAGGGAACGAAACCTGCACATACGAGAGCTGAAACGAGCTCACAATGAGGACCAGTCAGTGTTCATATCTTGCTTGATATAAGACTCATTATAACCACGTACTATTAATTATTTGTTCTTATTTCTTCCTTTGAATTCTTAGGAGGAATCTGATCTTCAAGGGGAACTCGAAAGGTTGGAGAAGGAACGAAACCTGCACATACGAGAGCTGAAACGTATTCACAATGAGGACCAGTCAGTGTTCATATCTTGCTTGATATAAGATTATTATTATTATTTAATGAATTAATTGTTCTTATTTCTTCCTTTTTCCTCCTTTTGAATTCTTAGGAGGAATCTGATCTTCAAGCGGAACTCGAAAGGTTGGAGAGGGAACGAAACCTGCACATACGAGAGCTGAAACGTATTCACAATGAGGACCAGTCAGTGTTCATATCTTGCTTGATATAAGATTATTATTATTATTTAATGAATTAATTGTTCTTATTTCTTCCTTTTTTCTCTATATGAATTTTTAGGAGGAATCTGATCTTCAAGGGGAACTCAAAAGGTTGGAGAGGGAACGAAACCTGCACATACGAGAGCTGAAACGTATTCACAATGAGGACCAGTCAGTGTCCATATCTTGCTTGATATAAGATTATTATTATTATTTAATGAATTAATTGTTCTTATTTCTTCCTTTTTTCTCTATATGAATTCTTAGGAGGAATCTGATCTTCAAGGGGAACTCGAAAGGTTGGAGAGGGAACGAAACCTGCACATATGAGAGCTGAAACGTATTCACAATGAGGACCAGTCAGTGTTCATATCTTGCTTGATATAAGATTATTATTATTATTTAATGAATTAATTGTTCTTATTTCTTCCTTTTTTCTCTATATGAATTCTTAGGAGGAATCTGATCTTCAAGGGGAACTCGAAAGGTTGGAGAGGGAACGAAACCTGCACATACGAGAGCTGAAACGTATTCACAATGAGGACCAGTCAGTGTTCAGGGACCACAGGGTGCTCAACGATCGCTACCTATTACTACGTCTACTCGGCAAAGGCGGATTCAGCGAAGTTTACAAGGTAATTCATAATTAACAGATGTACCACACATTCATCGTTGAGTTACCCTGCCAATGTTGTGCTTTCTACTACATGAATGAATATTTTATGGGGGAATCGAGGATCCACAGTTATATCTCATCTTGATTATTTTGTTATCAAATTTTTTCCAGGGTTGTGACTTGTCATGTAAAAGCTAAACTAGATTAGAAAACTTGCAATGATTGTGATTGGAATGACGATGAATTTTTTTTTTTTTTTGCCAAATATCATGTAAGAGCCACCTTTCAATTTACAAAGAGTTCAATGCAAACAGAATTTGAGAGTGCAATTTTCATGCAGGCAAGCTTGAAAATTAGCCTGGAAAGAATCCCTGTTATTATTATATTGATCATGATGTACTTAATATAAACATTTGTAGTTTTGTATATATTTTTTATTTGTCGGATTCTAATCAAATTAACAACTAGAATGTTGATGCATCTTAGAAAAGGAAAAACTAAATATTTTATTATGTTGTATAATACATGTATGTATCAATTGTGTAAAACTGTATTATTTGTATCTAGAAGGGGGCTACTGCTTACAAGTATTTTACTTTTTTGTAGCCTCCTATTTCAATATTTCAATATGTATCTGTATTTATCTACATATGCTTGATTGATACATGACTTGTAAATATAATGTTGTTTTATGATTGAAATGAATAAAGACTAACTATTTCAACTCAATTCAATTGACTTGCAGGGTTATGATCTGAAGGAGCATCGGGACGTGGCGTGTAAGATCCATCAGCTTAGTAAAGAATGGAAGGAGGACAAGAAAGCTAACTACATCAAGTGAGTTAATAGGGTAACTTGCCGATTGGTCTACAGCCATTTGGTCTACTCCCATTTGGTCTACTAGAAAATTATAAGTTATGGGGCTTAGGACTTTAATTAGGATTATGATTAGGGTTAGGGGTGTGGATTAGGGTTATGGTTAGGTTTTGGGTTAGGGATCGCGTTTGGAGTTGGGGAAATCAAAATTAAAGGCATCAGGTAGTAGACCAAATGAGTTGTAGACCAACTGAGTGCAGACCAAGCGAACATAAACCAGTTAATAGTAATCTCATCTCTGTGTATAATAAACTAATGATGCTAATGACTACAATGATAATGACGCTAGTGATGAAAAACAAAGATTGTGATGACAGTTACGATAATGACAAGATAATGATGATGGCGACAATGGTAACAATGATACAGCTGATGGTAATCATCTGAAAGTTTTGAGTTACTATTTGATACACCTTCTAGAGGATTTTGAAAAGAAATAACTAGAATAAATGACCAATGAAAATTTTAAAAATATTCTTTTTTTTAAAGAATATGCTACTATATATATATTGTCGGCTGAGAAAGATAAGGGCGTTAAGTGGAATTCTTTAGTGACATTTCAGATATTGAGTTATGTATACCATCTTGGAGCTTACAATGTCCTGTACCTTGTATCAAAATTTCAATTACTAAGATACAGACCAATAATCAAAGGGCGTTAACAGCTCTCGGCGATTTCGTTGAGAATGAGAAGGGCGTTAAGCGCGCTCGGTGCCTGAGCGTATGCGCAAGGCAGGCGCGGCTCGCATGTTTGCTCGATATGCGAAACCGGTTTGAACTGGTCCGGTGCGCGCGGAGATTTAGCGCCCTTATCACTTTTATAAAAATCCCTAAAAGCACGTGATTCGTAAAACAGTTGCGTAGAAAGGATACGAACTGTGGACGTTAAGTAATGAAACTGCACTAAAATCGTTCTTTAAAATACCTCTTTTACAATGTTTAGATTATTAAAATTATGCAGCTACTCCAGGATATCTTGTTTTTAGAACTTAACGCCCTTCTCATTTTAAGCAAAGTGTGGCATTACACGCAACATGCTTAAAATGATAAGGGCGCTAAGATTTCAACTAGCTCTAAACAAATAAACTTAAGTATATTATGTCCCAGTTCTCAATACTGTCTTTTCAAAAAGAATTAACAAATCAGACAAAACTGTTAATTGTGACTTTTAAAAAGGCAAAAAACTTTAAACACGATTATCTCGGAATGACATTCGGCGCGTGCGTAAGGACTTAGCGCCCTTCTCTTTCTCAACCGACGATATTCTCTAGTTTTATATGAGAGAGAACATATAAATCAACTTAAATATTACCTATTTCTCATTTTCCCTTTACAGGCATGCTATTAGGGAGTATGAAATCCACAAAAGTTTGGATCATGCACGTGTCGTCAAGCTGTATGATGTATTTGAAATTGATGCAAACTCGTAAGTATATCACATTTCTACGCATTAAATATCCCTAAATGCTTCAATTCCTCTGTCAAATTAATTCAAGGAAACTAAATTTGTTCTGGGTTATTCAAACCAGCAATCAGTTCAGAAATCAAATGTGTAGACTTCAAACATATTTCCCTTTTTAGCTTGGTCTTTTAAGTTACTTTAAGCGATTTCCCCTGGCTAACTGCTGGTTCTTTTTCCCAGGATGATTGCTAACTTGAAAACAACTTCCTCTGGACAGCAGCCACATTTTTCATGAGAGAACTATTACCAAGATAACAGTCTTGGCGGAGAACTTCTGTCTTGAATATAACAAGCGACAATGTCACCTGGTACTTGTTAAGGTCGTAATGATCCTGTTGGTAATTTTACAGTTAGGTTACTCTCATCGAGGTGTCTCGTCTTCATGCACTGTTCAGAGGTTGTTTCCTTGGTAGAAGATGACCATGATCAATACTATCGTATTTTGATAGGCATTTTCTTTAATAAATAAAACTTGCAGTATTGCAAGATGAAATCTGTTCTAATTTGAAATTAATTTCATTTTTGATATCTGTTGAAAAATAATTCAATGTTTTTTCATATGTTAGAATTAAGTTGAATATATCTTTCCCTGTTAGAAATTCTGTACATTCAATGTTTTCTTTTTGTTTGTCAGGTTTTGCACCGTGCTAGAGTTCTGTCCAGGCAACGATCTAGACTTCCATCTGAAGCAGCACAAGCTGATGGTTGAGCGAGAGGCTCGCTGCATCGTCATGCAGGTCGTCAACGCTCTCAAATATCTCAACGAGAGGAAACCAGCCATCATCCACTATGATCTCAAACCAGGTATGGACTGAAAAAAAAAAAATTTCATTGGTTAGGGAGATTCATATACACAATTTACAGCTTCAACTAACCTTAAATTATTGACCATCGAGCTTTCGTCGCCAACTGTAGACTTTATCAAGCCAAGTGACTTGGATTCATCACATCTTGGTTTTGTTGCACTGTGGTATGGACTTTTTTTTTGCATGTTCATTTCACATGACATTTTTTAGCCTCTGACGAAGATTGTAATATGATTGCAATCATAGACAAGTCGTAATATCGGTTTCATTATCTATGCACGCATTATAGTCTGAAAATTACTTGGCAAACAGACTATTTGTGACCGGCTGTAGCAAAATCCTGCACTTGTCGGTAAAAATCAATAGATTCTCATTATATTAGAAAGGCCTCATCACAAGCTTTCATTTGATGCTTTGATCTAACAAATTTGTCAATAATTGGCAAAGATATGATTGTCTCAATTTTACAATCATAAGTCTTTAACACACATTATGTAAACTTAAAATGCCAATTTCTTCAAAACATGAATGACCAACAAGTGTAGGGTTTTGCAGTTTTGCTATAGCCGGTCACATTTATGTTATAAACCGAACACAAAAAGTAACTTTACCCCTAAGCTATTGCCCATAATTTCATAACCAAGAATCGTTTCAAGATTTCGTCTTGCCAATATATCCATATGGTAGTTAGGAAAACAATGTGCAAAAATAAGAGGTAACCATTAATCCATGGTTGAGTGAGCACACATTACATACAAAATAGTCATATTTCAAAATTCGCAAAAGTATTATCATTACAAATTATTGAGAGTTGGAAAATTAAAAAATGCACTGTTTTACAATTGCAATTAATGCCATCAAAAAATCAAAATGAATGGAATATCAAACATCATTGTTTCATAAACCATGATCAATGCATTCCGCCACATGTGCGGATTCACAACAATGTACAGGCACGCGCAATACCTTGTGACTTTTGAATTGGGCCATTTTGTCTTTAATCTGTGCTCATTCAGCCATAAAGTAATGAATATGTCTGATTTTCTCACATATCGAACATAACAACTGTGCCAATATTGTGGCAAGATCATATCTTGAAACAATAATCGGTTATGAAATTATGGGCAATTGCTTAGGGGTGAAGTTACTTTTTGTGTTCGGTTTAGATGTAAACAAAATTTGTGTTATTACTATGCAATTAGACATAATTATACATACATTTATAACAACTGTTATTTTACCTCTTTAAAAAAAAAAAAATGTTGCACCATCCTCAAAAAGTGTTACAATAGTTAGGCGGCTAAGGGTAACAATTGTGCACTTTTTGAAAGAAGTATTAAAGTCCTACCATATAATCTTCATTATATGTGAATTATTTTCCCTCGTGGAAGTTTGCTCAATTTGACCCCAAGTGACCTTTAGAGGTCATGACCTTGTTACCACCATATTTTACCGATTTGAGGCATCATTCTTAACGCTTATCCTATATTTCGTTTTAAATATGATTGTAGCAGTTAGCCTCGCATCCGCGGGGTGACAATGATCTAATTTAAAGATGCTGGGGTCATGGGGTTAAAGGTTATGGAGCTCATTATCTATGCACTTATCAATGTCATTGAAGTAAATAAATAGTCCTGTAGACGGATCTATACTTGTGTATTAGACCTGGAGACGTTCTTTAGCTCTAACATGTTTTATTGATTCATATTCTAGAAGGTTTAAGAAGAAATTTTAGCTTTGTTCCCACCTTTTAAAGTTAATTAGCTAATTTGCATATTTGTGTATAAAGGTCAGGGGTCATTTTCAATATCGGTATAGTAAAATATTGATAAAACAAGTATTCTAGGGTATTTTGGGGCAAGGATTCCATTTCTGGTGCTCGTTTGTAAGTGCCATGTGGGAAACATCCCCAAATCCAAGATGGCTGCCTCTAATTTGCATATTTATGAATAGTATTGATTTTCAGTGGCTACAGCCCCTTATAAGCAATGATTCCAGATTATTATTTGTTAGTTATGTTCTAAGTATGTATTGAAGATATCAAAGATTAGTTGCCATAAAGGCAACCTCTAGCAATGCATATTATTTGCATAATTAGGTATTTTATATCATTTGTATATTTCCCCAAATTGAGTATATAGGGAACCCGGACAGTAAAAATGACAAGTAATATCACTTTTCCAAGGTTTTAGGGGGCAACAGATCCATTTTTGATAATCACTTCCCTGTTTAACCATGGCAACCATCTCAAATCCAAGATGGCTGCTCCCCAAATTACACATGCTATGATACATGACTGTATTATTTCGGTTATATTAGATCGATATTATAATATTTGGACTTTTAATTATTGTAATAAGTAACTAGAATACTTGAATCATGATGTAGTTGTTTGCTTACAGTAAACAAATCATACTTTTATAAAAATAAATGCAATTAAAGTGGCAAATAGCATTTTTCCTTCAAAATTACAAAGGCGGCCATCTTGGATTTATGTGGGTTGCCAAGGTGATACGTCCAACTAAGTACCATGGATGGATTTGTTGCCCCCTTAAACCTTGGAAAAGTGGTATTCCTTGTCATTTTTACTTCCTGGGTTCCCAATATACTCGATATGGGGGAATATGCAAATTAGGTAAAATACCTAATTATGCTAATTTTATGCATTGCTACAGGTTGCCGATGTGGCAACCAAGCTAAATTATCTTTAACATGCATTTAGAGCATAATTGAGGAAAATCGTCTGTAATTATGATTTATAAGAGGCTGTATAGCCACTGAAAATCATTAATATTCATAAATATGCAAATTAGGGGCAGCCATATTGGATCTAAGGGTGTTGCCAATATGGCACTTCCAAACGAGCACCAGAAATGAAATCCTTGCCCCAAAATACCCTAGAATACTTGTTTGTTATCCATGTTGTACAATACCGAGCAAAAAAATGACCCCTGACACTATTTCACAAATATGCAAATTAGCGAATTTAGTTTATAATGCTTTAAAAATAGTTGCCAAATGTTGCCATGGTAGCAACAAAGCTAAAATATATTCTTAACCCTTGTAGAATATGAATCAATAAAAAAATGTTGGACTGAAGAACGATAAGTAAACTTTAGACACATGTGAAAAGTGAGGGGGTGGGGGGGGGGGGGGGGGGGTGGGTCCCAATCCTTTTCATTTACCCCATACAATTACCCCATAAAATAATCATATATATTATAATAATGGACAATATGATTTTCAGGTCACTTTTAACCAATTAACATATTAAGGAAAAAATCAAGTCATGTTAGATACCCATACAATGGTGTAATAACGCACTTTGCACCCCCTTTCTTTCAAGACCCTGTCCCGCCCCTTATGGTCATAATTAGCAAACTTCCACGGGTGAAATTAAACGTTATGATAATATGATCTATCTGTGAAAAATTCACACTTCTTTCATTTTGTGCACAATTGTTATGATTCCAGGCCCTTAGCAGCCTAACTACAAGGTTTATTTTAATTTAATCACTACAGGTAATATTCTGCCTTGCCACGGGTTGACATGTAGTGATGTTACTAGAACATAAACATACATTCACATGTAATTACTGTTAGTCTACCTCCAGCAAAAAGGAACCGAAAAAAAAGGAAAGAATTTTGCAATGTGTTCTCCAAAAACTTTACCAAGTACCTTTTAGAAAAAATTAATATTTTTATTTTGGGGGCTCCCTATCTAATTGTATGGAAGATTTCGGGGGCTACCTTTCCAAATTTCCGGGGCTCGTTTTTTCGATTTTCAGGGCTTCTATTTAGCTCTAATACTGTAAGTGATCATCGGATCAAGCATGTTCAAATTAGTATAATGAAATTGTGTAGAAAATGTTTTTCGGGGGCTCTTTTAAGCATTTCGGGGGCGAATTCGCCTGCCGCCCTTGTGTATTTTTTTCCTGGTCACTCACTACCTTTTACATTGAATCACTACAGGAAATATTCTGCTTTGCCACGGGTCTACATGCGGTGATGTGAAGATCACAGACTTTGGCCTCTCTAAGGTCATGGATGATGAGCATTACAACCCAATGGAGGGCATGGATCTCACATCGCAGGGCGCTGGCACATACTGGTAAGCAAACATGACTGGGAGGAGGGTTGTGCTGATGGTGATGATCATGGCGACAATGACGGCGGCTGTGATGGTGGTGATGGTGTTGGTGGTGATGGTGTTGGTGGTGATCTGATGGTGGTGATGGTGATGTTGATTGTGATAGTGGTGGTGATGGTATTGGTGGTGATGGTGATTGTGATAGTGGTGTTGGTGTTTATGGTGATGGTACCATGATTGTGATGGTGGTGGCGATGGTATTGGTGGTGATGGTGATTGTGATGGTGGTGTTGGTGTTAATGGTAATGGTGGCGATGATAGTGATAGTGGTGGTGGTGGTGGTAATGGTGTTGGTGGTGATGGTGGTGTGAAGATGATGATATAATTGTAAAGGGTCTGGCACACCCTGGTAATGGCCTGGTCAGATATCAACGGATAGCGGAAACGAATGCCCAAAGAATAGAAAATTTGCGAAATGAAATTATCCGGTGGTGAAAGTTGTCTCCATTGCTTCATGTACAATACATAGAACAACGTACATCACCGGACAAGGAACGAAGACAAACGGAGACGAACGGATTGACAATTTTGCTGTTCGTTTGGTATACGTTTTCGCAATCCGTTGATATGTGACCGGGCTATAAGGAATATCATGATGAGGAGGATTGTTGTGGTGGTATCAATGATAATGATTTTTTTAAAATAAGGATTTGGATATTTCAGTCATTTCAGTCATTTGCAGATGGGTGAAGAGTAATTATTCTGTTGAAACGATGATGAAGATGTTCTTGGTGACCATGCTTATGATTATTATTATTATTGCGATGCTGGTAATGAATATTGATAGTGGTTATTGTTATCATGATTATGATAATCTTTTTTTATATATCATTTTATATATCATTTTTATAATCTATTTGGAAATGTTCTCACTGCAGGTACCTGCCGCCGGAGTGTTTTGTTGTAGGGAAGGACCCGCCCAAGATTTCTTCCAAGGTGGACGTGTGGTCAACTGGCATCATCTTCTACCAGTGTCTCTATGGGAAGAAGGTACAGGCTCATTTTTATGTGCTGTTTAAAGGTGCACCTGTAAAGTGTCAGATATTGCCCAAAATGACATTTGAGACTTCAATCCTATACCAAAATCATTGTAAGATATGTCCGAATGATGTGTGAAAGTTTCATTGAAAAAAAACACTGCTTTTCTGGTTAAAAAAGCGAAAATTTGCGTCAGCTTTTACATCAAATTACTGTATGACGTTTATGAGGTTTATGACCATTCATTAAACGCTCTTGAGCTGAATGATAGGTATCATCATACTGAAGGGGCATTGGAACAAATCTAACCCTATTTTATTCTTCTCTTACCATAAGCCAAACAACACGGCAGAAGAGAAATGTGGAAGCTCAAATTAATTTGTATGGAGTTAGACACTCTACAGGTGCACCTTTAAAGTCATGCCTGTAAAGTGTCTAAATCCACGAAAATTACTTGGAGCTTCCTCGTTTCTCTTCTACCGTGTTGTTTAGCTTATGGTAAAAGAAGAATAAAATAGGGTTTGATTTTTTCAAATGTCCCTTTAGTATGAAGATAATTATCATTGAAATCTTTTATTTGAAAAACGTTGATCAACGCTTTTGATAAAAAAGTACATTTGTCCTAGCTTAACACGTCCGGATGCAGCACGCGTGGGAATTATTCCGGAGATTGAACTTTGAGCCGAGCGAACTATGTCTGTAAACATACACGGGTGCAAATATCTCAAACGAATGATTATTACTGCGACAAATTTATGGCAGACCATCAGTATTCGGTGATAAAATATGAACTCAATATTCGTTTTTTTCACTAGGTAAACAGTGTTCGTTTTCTTTCAAACTTTCACAAATCTTTCAATTGTATTTTACAATGATATTGATATAGGATTGAAGTCTCAAATGTCATTTTGTGCAATATCTGACACTTTACAGGTATCACTTTAAACTTGCTTAAATGGATCCATTAACTTCATATGATTATTCTCAAAGTGATACGTGAGCCTTTAATTATAATTATAAGATTCTTCAGAGTGATATCTTATAGTTTCATTAAAAAATAAAAACACTGTTTACTTAGTGACCCAAAAATGAAAATGTGCTGCCCATTGTTTTTGACTAAAATCATAGAGCATTCTGGAATGCTTTTCGTTCAGTGACAAATATCTCCATAATTAGGGAGACATTTAACAAATCAAAACTCATTTCATTCTTCTGTTTTTATAAGCCCAGCAACAAGGTTAAAGAGAAAAGCGGAAGCTTGACAAGATGGAAAAGTCGTGGAATTCTTGATAAAGAGGTCATGTAAAGTCATGTAATTTGCCTTATGAACCCTTTATTGATTAATTTTATTTTATTTTCAACATATTCACATGATACAGAATAATTATACAAATAATAAAGAAAGAAATACACTTCTTGGATATTAATAATAAACATGTATAATGAATATATTGTAACATAGTAATAACAATTGTTATAATACTAGGGTTTATGAACCCTTTATAACTAAGGGAACCCTTTATAACTTAGGGAACCCTTTATAACTTAGTGAATTTGCCTCATGAACCCTTTATAACTTAAGGATTTTACCTTTTGAACCCTTTATAACTTTGGTATTTTGTTGCATGTCTTTGCAGCCCTTTGGTCACAACCTGTCTCAAGCATCCATCCTGGAACAGAACACCATCCTCAAGGCCACTCAAGTCCAGTTCGCCCCTAAGCCTGCGGTCAGCCAGGAAGCCAAGGTCAGTAGTAGTGATAGAACATGGGGTTGAATTAGACCATAGGTTATTATAATCCATGAGTTAAATTAAGTGCTCATTTTGTAATCACTCAAGTCCGGTTTAGCCCTATAAAGCCTGCGGTCAGCCAGGAAGCTTAGGTCAGTAGAACTAATAGCACATGGGGTTAGAAATTACCCAAGACTTATGTACATTTTAAATATATGTTTTTGTAATGTAAAATGCATTGAGACTTCCTTCGGTATGAAAATGCGCTATAGTAGCAGTAGTAGTAGTAGTAGTAGTAGTAGTCATCAATATTATGCTATTATGGTGCATTTTATGTCAAATTTCCACTTTTTGCATTAGTTCTGCTGTATTTTCAAATTGTTTGATATCATGTGATATCCATGCCTACACCAGTAAGCAGACGGTGCTTACAATGATATTGTAGTAATACTAGTATTACCTCTACTATTCCTTTTATCTTTATTTGCAGGATTTCATCCGGCGGTACCTGATGTATCGCAAGGAGGACCGAGCTGACGTGCTAGCCCTTGCCAATGACCCCTATCTTATACCTGCCAACAAGAAAAAATCAGCTGCTAACAATTAAAAACCTCTTACGTTCCTTTTATCTTTATTTGCAGGATTTCATCCGGCGGTGCCTGATGTATCGCAAGTAGGACCGAGCTGACGTGCTAGCCCTCGCCAAGGACCCCTATCTGATACCTTCCAACAAGAAAAAATCAGCTGCTAACAATGAAATAACCTCTACCATTCCTTTTTATCTTTATCTGCAGGATTTCATCCGGCGGTGCCTGATCTATCGCAAGGAGGACCGAGCTGACGTGCTAGCCCTCGCCAAGGACCCCTATCTGATACCTTCCAACAAAAAAAATCAGCTGCTAACAATGAAATAACCTCTACCATTCTTTTTTATCTTTATCTGCAGGATTTCATCCGGCGGTGCCTGATGTATCGCAAGGAGGACCGAGCTGACGTGCTAGCCCTCGCCAAGGACCCCTATCTGTTGCCTTCCAGCAAGAAAAGTTCAGCTGCATCTGCTGCCCATGCGGCCGCTGCCGCTAGCGCCGCCTCGGCTGCTTCATCCAACTCCAGTCAGTCATTTGCAGGAATATCTGAGAATTCAACTTAACCCCAAAATCGTTTCCTGTTATCTACACGTATATTGACCTTGAAGCACAAAACAAGGTGGTATTATATAGGGCTTGCTCTTAGTGGTTGCCTGAGTGCTAATGGCTTGAAACTTCAAACTCTTATATTGGCCACCAACGAATAAGGATCTTCAACGCACAAGTATACGGTGGGAGTCTTATCTGAAAGAGAAGCATAAGGGAGAGAGCCCTGTATTAAGTGGAAAGAATTGTGTCGTGGCACATTTTGTCAAGTGAATGGCTTTAGACATGGAAGACAATCAGCTATACGTGGGTTTGACAGTCATTGCTCATGAGTACAGCCTCTACCAGCTCCAGGCAATCATCGAGGGCAGCATCTCTAAGAATCCTTCCTTTCCCCAAGCCACTGCAGTCAAACTCAAAACAATGGGATAGATTGGAGAAGTCAACACAACGTTTATTCAGAGAGTGCTTTCGCCTGATTTTTTCAACTTAACTTCCCATCGTTTGATGAGAGTGAGAAGGGCATTGAGGCTGATTTTTGAAATTCAAAGTGTCGTGCAACTGCGAGTGGGCTTAGTGACCATATGCTGCTCAGACTCTCTCTTGCAATGTGCAAATCACATTCAGACACGAGGCCCTGTCTGAAGACTCCTATCGTCCCAGTCTCGGCCACCACCTTGCCACGTCATCTAGACCCTTGTGTGATCATTCATCAGTGTTGTATCGCAACTTCAAATTACTGTGTCAAATTCTGGATTGCGCACAGGGCAGCGGCATTTCTTTAGACCAGAGCTGAATTGTACATGAACCGATGCGCAACACACGCCCGGATGAGTATGACATGGCATTCCTACATTAGTACTTTAAAAAGTGGCCTCTGAAACATCAAAGCTGTCCCTTTTAAGGTGATGAGACCAAGACAATAACAAATGGATTGCAACATATGTTGTCCTTCCAGAAAATACATCTTAGAACAACTCCTTCATTCAGTCCATTCATAGGATTGAACAGTTAAGTAACTGGGCACCAGGCTAACTTGCGGATTATGTGTGCATAACTTCTATAAGAATAGCCGTAATTTATCCGAGTCAATCAAGTACAATATTATCCTTTTTAAATTATCTTGAAAATGTCATTAATTCTAATCTTGTAAATCAAAAAAACAAGAAAAAAATATATGCTTCACACTTCAATTATAGCATGTTTATATAACTACTGATTAGATTCAAATGGTTTTGATGTTTCAGATCATAAAATTGAAAAATTGCAGCTCTTCATTAGCATCATGTTCTTATAGCTTCTGTAGATTTCATTTGTTCGTTCCGGTTCAGAAAGCAAAATATCATCATGTATCAATGTCGAAAAAAGGAGAATTCATTATTGCATTACAGCATTAGTGTTTCATTATGCTATTAATGCATATCAAATTATTGTTCAAGCGTTCTATTTCCACTTCAATCTGACCGTGGAAATGGATCCAACATTATTTAGTTGTGTATTGTTAGAAAAAAATATATAAATGAGCCAGCAGTTATGCCAGGTTTTAACCACTATTTATTCTAATGCATGTAGATGAAGTAATAACGAATGGAAGATTTGATACCACTCAGCCTTGATAGGTGTCAAGTCCTTAAAGATATAATTGAGTATTGGTCGAGGTTATTAAAGTTGCCAAAAATATGCTGAACAGCATAGAAGACGAAAACAAAACAAAACAGAAGATTCAATCAAGGACTTTGTCAAAATCTAAAATAAAAGCTTAATTCTCAACTGAACAAGTTTGTCAAAATCGAAAAAGGAAACCAGCATTTGTTATCAAATAAAACCTTGGGCACGTTCACTATGCAGACATAATGGCCCGTATTCACAAAGGAGGTTTGTACAGTCCATGGTCTAAACCCCGGTTTACATCTATGGAATGCCAATTGTAAACTGATGGAGAGAGAATGTGTACCATCAACATTGTTAACAAGTAAGGAATTTACATTCTCTCTCCATCAGTTTACAATGGCTTTCCATAGATGTAAACTGGGGTTTAGACCATGGACTGTACAAACCTCCTTTGTGAATACGGGCCAATGTTTGTGTGCCGCTACTAGCCAGAAAGCGTGCACATGCATTACTATTTTCAAAAGAAATTACTGTTCTGTGAATCCAGCCGTGGCCAAACCATGTAATATGCGATGGTGACGGCCCGGAGGAAGAGTCTCAATTGACCCTTCGAGAAGAAGAGATAAATTTTGAAATTAAAAATGCACAATTATGCGAGCACTTGGTAGGGGAATCATTGTTAATAAATTGTACATGTACTTTCACATGGATTCAAAACAAGCCAAAGTTTCACAAACAAATTGAGAAAGAACCATTACTCATGTACATCTTTAAGTTGCCCTTTTATAATAAAAAAAGTAGTTGTAGATATTATCAGCAAAGTTGTTTCATATACTGCTAGTTAAGTGTAGTTTAGTACTTAGTATTCTTAGTAGTTAATTTATGTTCAATTAGTCTGCGAATCAAAAAAGTAACCAAAGAATTGAATTCATTTTGTTCTGCCTTTAGAACCTGCCAAACTTGTGCTTGCCGTTAGCGTTGTTGATTTGTTTCTTCTTTAAAAATGACTTATCTCATAATATGGCTAATTTGCATGTAGCACCATAAACCATTCATAGTGAACTTTCCCCAAAGCAAACAAGCGTTTCAGCATTCATAATCACCGACGCATATTCATACATGATGGTTGAACTGAAGAGAAAGTTGTTCTGTGGCCGAGAGAGCACGATCATGAACCCAGGACCAGCCCTAGTTCCATTACAATTGATCTCTAGATATGCTTGTGTAATCCTTTACGGTTGAATGAGTAAGGGCGGTATGTGTGCTCTGCTACGTTCTGTTGATTTGTATGCAATTCTAGCATATTGACATCGATGAGTTAGAGCCAATGATGCTAATTACAATGGTAAATGTCGTCGGTCCGTAATTGGGCCCCTGCCCCCTGGTCTAGTGGTCAGAGCTCTGCTCTTCGCTAAAATCAACCTTAGTTCAAATCGTAAATTATGTCTCTCAGATGGTGATGTTCAAGGATAGGTCTAGACAAAAATGCTTATAAATAAAAAATTTAAAAATCAGTTTAACCCTATCTTAACTGGGGGAGGGGGGGGGGGACCCCCCCCCCTCGACTTTTCGCGCGATAATTCCGTAACGCACGCAGATATTGCTGCGCGACTTCATGAGTTTTTTCATTGAAGTCTTGCGCAACTTTTGAGACCAAATTTGCGACGACCAGATATACCGTTCTAAAGTCACATGACCTTTCGTAAGTGATCGTCGGCCCAAAAATCGCTAAATTTTGTGATTTGTGTACAAATCCTATGCAAATTCATTTTTTCCTAGAATACACAAAACCTTCATTATTTTTCATTCTAATCACTGCAATGATTTAATTTTGGGATAAAAATGGTTGGATAATGGTCAATTTATTCCATTAAAAAAAACAATGAAATACATAAGAAATTCCAAAATTACATTATCAAATAATACGTTATCAATTATTTATAATAATTTGAGTGCATTTGTGTGCACCAACAGTAACAAACATTTATAAAGCGTAGAATGGATAACTTGTACCATATAATTTTAGTGATTATCTACTGTTTTGATCAGACAAACTCACAATGTTCCTGATTTTCTGACTAATAAGTTTAATTAATATACAAAGAGCTATGTAAAACTAATGGTTGGATTGGGCGAGTTCTTCCATGGGATAATTGAACATCTAGGTAGTGAATGCTCAATAACAAAGTGCGCAGTGATTTTATAAATAATGTACCAGTTATATTTTGACTGCACCCAGCACATGCCATAATTATTGCTGAAATGTGCAGCACAGAAATTATGGAATTTTATCCGACTTATTCAATGCACTGTTGGGATGGAATGTAATACACAAAATAGTGTGCACGATTTGTTTTAATATGATCATAAATGAACATGATTTTGGAAACAGATCATGAATAACCATGATCTTTTACATAAAGTACATGATTGTGGAATAAGATTGTCAATGTACATGTATGTCTATGACTATGCAAGGTTAACATTTGAAAGAAGGCAATACTATGTACATAGAGACAAAATGAACAGATTTAGTTTTTGAAGCTGAGAAAATAGATATTGGTTATAATGTACCGTTTGGTGACTATAATAGGTGTGTTTATTTTCTCCTTTAGCCCATATTCAGCATTGTGAAATACGTTTCACGCTTATATTTAGCAAGTACAGTAGTCTCCGCTTAACTGGGTTGGAATTTGCAAGGTATATTTAACCCCTTTAACGGGTGTAACCTTTAAATGGTACCCCATTAAACATAGACTACTGTTATAGTAAATTTGCTGGAAATGAGAATATAAACATGCCCTGTGTGGAATGAAGGAAACATGTTGTTGTTGTCTCTCATATACCTTTCTGAATGTACATGTATATTTATAATAAAAACGTCAATGAACTAAAAAAAACAAAAAACAAGTATGTGATGTGGGAAGTGCAGGCAGGGCTTGTACATTGCTATGTTGATAACAGCACATGAACATTTCACAGATACTGTATGTGTATTTGTGTAAAGTGGTTGGGGGATGTGGTAGTGAATGCGCTGTTTTCACGTTCCTTTGGGCCATTCTATCCATGGATAGAATAAAACACAATTAATTCAAAATCAACATTTCCTTATCAATGCATTAGAAGCGCTATGAAGTATATGGCTGTAAGAACAAACAATTTTTAAAATGTTATATATGCTTTGTTACAAACTTGTTATACTCTGTACTGGTCATGCCACGTGATGACCATATCATACTGTTGGCAGGGCTCGACACTCGCACTGGCCCGTGGCCAGTGAAATTGCACTTTGGGCCAGCAAAAATGTATGAAAGTCATATTTTGGTGGCCTGATCAGCAGATTTTCAACCAGACATTGACAAAATTTGAAAAATCTTTGTTTTCTTCCATGTCATACTTCATCTATAATCAAAGGTTTGATTAGGAATGAGTGATATTTTGAAAAAAGTAAAAAGTTTACTCATGAATTTTCGGGCCCGTAAATTTTTCTTTTGGGCCACCAGAAAAGGGAAAGTAATTATTTCACTGGCCCGACTGGGCCACTGACAAAAAAAAAGTAAGTGTGGAGCCCTGATGTTGGGAGTCAGTGTCAGTTTTGGGGGGTACAGACTTTGCTGGGCCAAGTTCTTTTGAGCACAAGACACTTACCCATCTTCAACGATGGCAACCTTTTGGTAAATGGACACCTCATCACCCCGAATAGCCAAGAATTGTCTGTTGGGATCAGTTTGGCGGTGTGACTAGGCCGTTGGGTTCAAGTTCACATTTTTTTTTTCTGAAAACAAATATTGAATGCTCTTGTTTGTTCAGACTTTGGCACAATCGAAGAATAATTATGAACTAAATTTAAAGGGACTTAGTAACATTGTCCAAATCCTCAAAATAAAATTGTAATTCTAGCCGTTCCTTTATACCTTGTTGTATTCGTATTAACAATAAAATCATGGGACAGCTTTCGGTTTTTCAAATTTCCCTTTCATTACAAAGATATGTATGATTGAAGTATTTAGATAAGAAAATCTCCGGGCGAGATTTTCATCCCTGTACAAAGTGAATGCAGTGAGTTGGTGAATATCACCCAATATCACTTTGCATTTTCGCTCATTACTTGGCCATACATTGTCCATTTGACCTGAAATTTTCACACAATACCCTGAGGACATATGAGATAACAACAGTATACATTGCATCAACCATTCATCAGTTTTTGCACATCTCAACAAAGTTACTAGATCCCTTTAAATTGTGAAAGTTCGGATTTGTATCAATGTTTCTCTTCTTCCTTTTAATTTTTTTTATTTTAATAATTAACAAAAAGCCTTGTTCAGGTTTTTGTCACATGTGCTTATATTTGATACGTTTGTAAAGCACTCATGGATTTTGATTTTGCCGAATCTAAACATTGCATTTAGCTTTTCCTGTTCAAATATTCACAAACACATGCAAACGTATTGCACAGGAAATGTCTAGATGTGTTTTTTCATAATTAAAAAAAGCATGAAATTGGATCACCTTAAATTGTTTTCCTATCCTTTAACATCACCTGAACATGAATCAAGCAGAAAACGTATAGATTTATAATGTGTTTTCATAATTGCTTAAAAAACATGAAATCAAAGCCGCGTACTGTACATGCACATGTATTCATTGTGTTTAGAGGTGTATTAATTCAATTTTGATCATGGCGAATGATAAACAGTGAAACCTCGGTGTAACGAGCACCTTGGTTCCATTGAATTGACCTTGTTGTATCAGATATCTTGTATCAGAGCTTAAAAACAATACAAATACAGAGAACCTGGACCTGCTAAATAACCTTGCTATATCAGGGGGATGTTTCACAAAGATCCTTTTTTATTTTCTCAATTTGAACTTCATTTTCTGAAAGAGCAGCAAAAATAATGTTCAAATGTCAAAAATCAATTGAATATGTTAAGTATTGGCCGAGATATGCCCATCCGAATGAATTTTACTTGGGCAATGGGCAATCAGTGTTATAGTGCTCTGGTTCATAACTTTATGAACCAGAGCACTATAACACTGATTGCCTATTGGAAACAAAATCATTCGGATGGGCATATCTCAGCCAATACTTTACATATATGCAATTGATTTTCGACATTTGGACATTATTTTTTATGCTCTTTCGGAAAATGAAGTTCAAATTGAGAAAATAGATTTGTATGATGTCATAGCTTCTGTACTCGATGCTCATGGTCGCAAGCTTCTCATTATGACGAGGTTTCATTGTACGCTCTTATAGAGACATATGAATGTATCTTTTTTTACACAAATTTTATCTATGTTTGATGAACCATGTGAGAATGAATTTTGTTCCAATGACTATTTTGAAGTAATGTTTTTTGACTTTCCAAGTCATTATTTTGCATCATTAGCTATATTTGGTCATATGAATGAAGATGTACCTAAATCCATACTCTATTTAAAATGTTGTGTAATGGATTATTTATCAAACAAATGATTATGAATGTCACTTTTTTTCATATTATCTGACGGTTTTCCAAAGTTGCACATACATGTATTTGGCGGTGGCAAGTATATACCCTGCTGAGGATGGTGAACACATGTTTTTTTTCTTTTTACATACAAGCCCTTATCTACATGTACATGGCGCTAAACTTTTTCCATGCAAGATGTGTATTTTTCTTCAGTTTGTTCTTCGACATGTTATGTAACTAGGAAATTATGAGCATTTAGATCTTTTACACAAACCTGATAGTTGTTGATATCATTGTATTATAAAGTTGTATGGTAGGAGTGCTTAGCGTAAAACAGCAACAAAATGTTGAGGTCTTCACGAGTACATAACTTATGAGATTATGTAAACTCGGTGTTGAACTTGTATATATATGTACATGTAATAAATATGAGTATGCATGACACATTGAAATAAGCTTGTCACCGTCTTTATTCAGTCTCCAATTTTGCTACATGAACAAATGTTTGCATTATTAAGTAAAACTAAAAACTAAAAATAAAATTAATGATAAATACATGAGCAACCATTGTAAGCGTCAACACACACACCCAAAAAACAAATGTGACCTTACACCACAAAACAGCCGATTTTCACATGACGTTATTACCTTTAAAATGGTATGTAATATGTTATATTCGGACTATAAATATTTGGAACACGGGAGAAAACAGACCGCTTCAAAGATCGGCATCCAATCTGCTGTAATCTGATCATTTCATTCAATGAAAAATCAAATTTAAAACATGATTTGTGACGCTTAAATTTACATAGAAGGTAGATTAAGATACCCTCATTCAGGAAATAAATCCCGAGTCTCATATTTTAAACAAAATTTGACTATTTCGGCTAAAAATAAAAGAGAAACTACCACAGCGACATAACGGTCGTTTTGTGGTGTAAGGTCACAAATTGTCTATCTGATGTGTAATTTTGGCAACCTGAGTGCCGTGGTTTTCAGTCAGGCTAGAGTCAGTTTCGCTCAGTCGGAGACGATCCAACATGTTGAATCGGCCTCGGCCTCGAAAGACCTCCGACTGGCACTTGACTGGAAAAACCGGAGTCCTGAGGCAGCACATACTGAGTTAATAAGGCTGAAAACCTGTTGGATCGGGTCGAGTCGGCTCTGTCTCAGCCGGGCGGCATTAGGCTCTGTCTGAGCCGGGCATTACACACCGGTAATGAATTTTCCTTTCCTATAAGTTTGTATGTGCATACCTTATATTGATCAGATTCAATTCTTCACTCTACAATTACAAGACTGGCCACCAATAACCTAAACAAATTATAAGATATATTTCTGGACCGATTTTGACCAAATAAAGTTTATTCTGCCATTAAAATTGCATGTTCTCTCAAATTCGACACTCAGTTTTTCATTACCTCACACAAAAAAAGAAAAGTTATTTTTACATCATCAAAGCCCAGTTTTCCTGATAGATACTTGGTGTGTACCCATACCCTGAACATGATCATTTCCATACAAATCAGATTTAATTCAATTCAGATACCAATAACCTTAACATCTTTTGAAAATCACTGGCAGTAACAGACCACTTTGTTATCATCACAAGTCTAGTTTCCTATAATTGCAGTGTCCCCATTAACTTAACATGGTAAGCTACCATGCATATCCTTTTTTGATGAAATTAAATTCTTTATTTAAACATTCTATGTTTGCCAGCCATTGATCTAAATGTCCTATGACAATCCTACAGCAAAAAATGTGACTTTACAATAATTACAAATCGTTTTTTTGGTTGGAATCAGATTGTAATTGGGTATTTTAGTATGTCCTAACTTACTACAACACAAAATTATTTTACATCATAATGCAATTTCACATCATAATGCGACCTCCGGTTTCCTATACTTGCACTGTATCCAAACCCTGTACATGGTGAGCTGTCTTCCTCTATTGACTTGCAGTCTTCTATCAATAATGTTCTGCTCTTCCGTCAATCCTGCATTCACAAACAGCGCCCTCAACTCCTCCTGTGTGAAGAAATACACCCGCGTGCCGTCACCGCGAACATAGAAGTTTTCGGAGAGGCAGCGGCCTTTCTTGAAGCGCAGCTGTGCCATGTCGTAGCGGCCGTAGTCGCGGAAGAGAATCAGTCCGCCGGGTCGTAGGAGACGTGCAAGCTTGTCGACGGTCGACTGGAACTTGTCTGGGTTGATCGCGGACATGACAAATATCATCACTACAACGTCCAGGCTGCCTTCGGGAAAAGGAAAGGTCGCTGCGGGATCACTAACGTCACAAACAAAGGCGTGACACCGATTGGTATTGTATTCAGCGTGTTGACGCACGATGTCGATGGCGGTCGCAGAGAAATCGCAACCGTAGACGAAGAGCCCTGGATTGGCGTTCGTCTGCAGGATGGGGAAGATAGTGTTGCCTACCCCACATCCGACCTCCAGAACTCTCTTGGAGGCACCTTGGCCTGGGAAACTGTCTGACACTTCAGCATCTGTCCTCTGATTTTCATCTTTTGACTGAACATCTTTAGATATGGACAGTGACTGAACATTGTTAGATCCCACTTCCAATTCACTGATACCACCAGCAATATTTTGTGCTGCTCCTTCTTGTTCTGCACTGTCACTAGTAGACTCTATACCACAAGTTTCTTGACCCAACTTTTCCACTTTGATAGACTCTCCCTCAGGCGTTTCCACACAACTACTCTCATTGCCACATGTAGGCTCCACCCCAGGAGTTTCTTGGTTTATTGTTTGCTGCTCTGATTCTGCTAAAGCATTTGTTCCACCGTCACTTGTTGAGGATAGTTCTGGGAATTCAGTGAAAAGCCAGTGTCTGTCTTTGAAGAACTTGTTCTGGTGTTGTGAATAGAAGTCATCCCAGTATCTGCCAGCCTCTGTCTCGTACGATTCTATATATTTGAGAATGTGGAAATTAGGCAAGTTAAAGATGAGACATCTTTTAAAAAAACAATCTGAATTTTATTATAGGAATTTGAAAAAGGACAAATCAATGGTACATTATTATTTCTCATTCATTTTCTTTCAATGACACACACAATTTTGCATCATCCTTTTATACCTTTTCTTATTTTTGCAACCATAAAAAGATGTGTATTTTACCAAAAATCAAATTATCTCCAGCAGGTTAAACCATTTTAGACTTTACCGCAAAATATTTGGACTGTGTTATCTGGAAAAGGCATATTATAAGCGTTGAATTATGAAATTGGATTTTGTAACTTTGCTGACATGTGCAAAAAATGGCCAATGGGTTGATCAAATGTGTATTTCTGTGATGTGATATGTCCACTGAGTTATGTGTGAACATTCCAATTTATATCAATGCCATATGACCGAGTAATGAGCAAAAATGCAAAGTGATATTCCCTAACCCATTGCACTGACTTTGTAAAGTTATCATTATTCACTAGATAATTATATAAATCTGAACACTTCAATCATACATATCTTTATAGCGAAAGAGAATTCAAAGCTGTTCCATGCTTATATTGGTAATACAAATACAATGAGGTACATGTGTATGAGAAACGCTAGAGTTCCAAGTAAGTTTTGAGGATTTAGACAATGTTACTAGATCTCCCTGTAAAGGATGAATGGGTGGGCAGCTTACCTTGCTTATCTAGACAGACCATATCAGCAGAGTTGTCTTCCACTTTCTTCTTGGCAGCCTCCAGCTGGACAGGGTCCCAAGTCACATTGTCCCTAGAGGGAGGAGAACATTATCAAAAAAGGAAATTGCAAGGTTGAAATTAGGGCTGAGTCCAAACGCATATCCATCTGATATCCGACCGTGAAGGTCGGATACCGAATACAAATTTTTGGATACGGGTATTCGTTACATTTTGTAATCCCCGTTCGATAGATTCCATCAGAAAATGGCACATTGAACCCTGCTTATCTATTGCTAAAGTTAAGTTAAGGTATTTTACATAAATTACAACTAAACAAAACAAATAATAAACCCATGTTAAGATGATTAATATACAAGTGGTATATATAGTGAGAGCCAAATTTAGAAGAATCTATGATGAGATATCGAAGTCTTTCATTTTGACAGCAGTTTGTACACTAACATCGCACTGTCCTGCCGATTCTAATTGAAATCACGGACGGATATCGGATTTTAAAAAATAAATAAATAAAAATCGGATAAAAAAAATAATTTATTACATTGTATTTATATTTCGGATATATTCGATATCCGACCGTTTTTACACGACTCATATCCGTTTTTCAAAATATTCGATTTGACCAGCACTAGTTGAAACTATCATCATCAGTGGGACATCTTCATCAGTCCAGTATAGAGTCAATCAAGAAGTGGCTGGATTACCATCAGTGCCATAGACTGTGTCCATGGCACAATAACTCACCAGGGGGGTGTTTCACAAAGATCCTAAGTAGAACTTAACTCTAAGTTGGACTTAAAAAGTATGGAAAGCCATCAGTATCTTTACAAAATTGTTTCAAAAGTTCTTTATAGAGGCATAAAATGTTGATTCAAATCATTATTATTTTTTATATTCCACATACTAAGAATCTTGCTCTACGATTGGTCAAAAGTTAATCACGTGATGAAGCATAGTTTCGCCCATCATTGATGGGAGAAGAAAACTTCGTTACACTCTGTAGATATCTTTGGTGAAAGTGTGTTGCACTCACTAGATAAAAAGTACTATCTAGTGAGTGCAACGCACTTTCACTGCGGTTGCATTGACTTGACTGTGGAGCTCGTGTGTGGCTAGTCAAATTCCGTACCCAAATGATGTGGCGGGGTTCTCTATGCGCGCGAATTACAAATTTAATTGTATTCGTTGTGCATACACGTACACGGTACGTATGCTAGCACACTGTTCAAGCTCATACGCTATGCATGCACTGTGTATGCATACGTATCGTACATATTAGTATAACAGTACACGGTTAGGTTTGCTGCGTTGTTATTGTTTAATTGCTTGTTCTGTTGTTCGACGTAAGATTTGAGTTCTAACGGAGCTGAAATGGAACTTTTTTTGCTTGAGAGTGAAAGTAAAGTGTTCCAAGATTATTGCGAATGCTGGAAACAACATACACATTGGACATTGGAATAACATTGATGTTGGTAAGTAGATCAAACCTAGTACTAATACTATAACAGCTGTAATTAAGACTTGCGTTAGACTAGGCCTGCTTTGACTAGATCTACCGTTCGATGTGGAATATAAAGCAAATAATCACCTTTTGGTTTCAGGTGATGGGACAATCTATCACTTCCTCGGCGATCTGAATGTATACGCTATCTTTCCTCAGCTTTGCTTCGGAAAGATAGCTACATCCAGATCGCCTTGGAAGTGATAGATTTTCCCATCACCTTCACCAACGGTAATTATTTGCTTACTATTACCACGATTACTCAAGGAGATTTCGTGTTCTCGGTGCAACATTTATGAAAAGTCTAAAATACTTGCATTTTTTTATTTTGAATATATTTTATTCCAAGGCTACAAATGGCTTTCCATAATGTTTAAGTCCAACTTAGAGTTAAAGGTATGGTGACAAGAAAACTGCCTCAAAATTGGGTTTTACTGTATCTAAGGTAGATTTTCATGAAGATTACTAATACAAACATATTTTCCTCATGGGAAAACCCGGTAAAATAAAAAAATCAACTTGTAAATTCACTTTCGGAACCCCCGTAAAAAAACTGAGTCCCGGGCGAACAAAAAATGACGTCATCTTTGTGACGTCACCTGCAGGCAATCGCAGTTTAGCTCGGTCATAGACGTACACGCTGAGTGCAATACTCACGTTGACACAGAGATATTATTTCCATTTGTTTCAATATTTGCAAACATTTGTTCAGGTTTATATCATGGACGATATACACTCAGATGTGTAGCTGCATCCTGCTACAATTCATTTCTTAGCGATTCTTAAGCATTTTCAGTAAAACCTCAATTTACAAGCAAAAACGAGTTTGTTTTACAAGCAAGTCATAGGCTCTGCATGTAAACAATGCACATTCCTGTGCGTTGCGGTCTGCATGTGATGTCATGAATCGGGTGACACGTGCGCACATTCACTCTCTGCTATAAATGACTTTTTTTAGGAGCATGGAACGCCGATGCATAATAAAGCAAAAAAGTTGCATGAAATTTACCTTTTTTTCCCAACTTAAGGATTTCTTTGAAAAAAAGAGTGTGGTATATCAATAAAGGCACATATTTAAAGCTATAAACCTGAATCAAAGCCGGGATTACCCCCCTCCTTTAAGTTCAACTTAGGATCTTTGTGAAACACCCCCCATGGATCATTTTGGTTGCCTGAATGGGCATCCATATAAGAATCCTGTTTAAAGGGGACCACCAGGCAAAGAACACCACATAATTATATGTTTTGTTACCGTTTTGTGATATCAAATAGATACCCAACATTTTGCAAAGGGTTGTGTAATTCATAACCAAAGCAATTAATTACTACTACGTACGGAACCAGTATTATTTACTGGTTCCGTATGGGCCAAACATTTGCGAGTGCGCCAATGCTATTCACGCGTACGTTTGGAGACAAAAGAATCCCGGACGATTCGTTCGCTCTAGACAAATTAGTCTTCGTACATGCACACCCATGAACGCATGCTTTAGAATGGTGATGTGTTTTCCAATCATATATTTTTTTCTTTCTGGAAACATATTTTTGTGAACTTGTTGATGGAATGGACTACTAAAGATGTTACCTTTCATTTGTAAGATTATTATTTTTGGGTGGTGGTACCCTTTTAATGTCTAGGGCCACCAGATTCAAGTTTTGGGCCACTAACATTTAAGAAGCTTTGATTTTTCTTGCCTAAATCGACCACAAGAAACAGCTATCAAATTTGGGTTTTTAAAACGGGATCAAAAGGGCCCTCTAAATCCTGCCACGCTAAACTGTCTACTCTCACGATGAAGATGGTGAGGTGTGGCCTTCAAGGTCTGTTCAATGTACAACAAATCAACATTTATACTTGATTTAGATTCACACCAGTACATCTAAGGGCAATGAACTGATTCTGGGTAATTCTAAACATTTTCTAAAGATGTCCACTAGATTTCTGTGGCCAAACAGTGCAGCAATATTATTCCAAATAAGCCTTGCTCTCGTCATGAGAAAGAGTTCATTCTTACCAAGCGTTGTGCTGGAAGACGTTTTCTGGGTTTTCCAAGAAGCGGTTCCCAAACTGAGGCCGACGAGCCACATCGCTGTCTGAACTTGAGGTGCCTGCAGACTCTGGCTTCTCCTCCACAGCAGCCATTTTCTTTCCTGTGGAAGCAGATTTTTAGAACAGATTTAAATAAATAAACAAACAATACATCCTACTATCAGTATCGGGTGATACAAAAATCACAACTGAATATGATTGGCGTAGATCTGCAGAAAGTTCTTTTGTTCTGAATGAATAGATCATCACCTTGAACAAAAGTATTTATATTTAGTAACAAGGGGAAATGCAAAAACATACATTATTTACCCTAGAAATGTTTCATAGACAATATTGGGGTTAAACATGACTTTTATTTGATGCAGTTACATGTACAAAGAAAAACTAGATGGATCTTTGACTGCGCGCAGTCGAAAATTATTCCTCCGCTATCACACGATTTTAATATCAAGCCCAAATTAACGTGCACTGAATTATTTAAAAAATATATTTTTCATATATATTTTGAATCCTGTGCCCTTGACCATATGACCCCAAGCTTTGATGGCTACATTCAGGTACCAAGTTTGATTGAAATCTAACATTTAGTTCTTGAGATTTTGCCATTACAAGGTTTTTTGCAGTATAATGAGTCCTGTGACCTTGACCTCAACCTCATGACCCCAACTTTTATGGCTACGTTGACTCTTTATGATACATTCAGGTACCAAGTTTGATTGAAATCTGACATTCAGTTCTTGAAATGTTGCCATGACAAGCCATTTTGGCATGTATATTGAGTCATGTGACCTTGACCTTTGACCTCATGTTCCCCCAAAACTAATCAGATCATTGCCACCCCGATATGTACACTCACACCAAGTTTGAACGTGATCCGTCAACCGGTTCATGAGATATCGCGAGAACAAAGCATTTTTGCATATATATTGAGTCCTGTGACCTTGACCGTTGAACTCATGACCCCTAAAATCTAATCAGATCATTGTCACCCCAATATGTACACTCATACCAAGTTTGAAATTGATTTGTCAACCGGTTCTTGAGATATCGTGAGAACAAAAACAGGACGTACGTACGTACGGACGGACGGACGGACGAACGGATAACCCGAAAACATAATGCCTCTGGCCACTTCGTTGGCGGAGGCATAAAAAGTAGTAACCATTAAATTATATTGAGCATCAAACTGTAAACAGGCAGGTGGAAACAGTGCACTCAATAATGCTATATATATACATTATTATTATTATTATTATTGTTATTATCATCTGTAAGACTGTAACTGTATCACTGTCTTAATGCAGGAAGATTTTAAAATTATGATCATAGTACAAATATTTCCCTAAGTAGGCCTACTGTAAGAAAGGTCAAGTCTGGTCACAATGCTAACAAAGCTCAGGCCAAAGATGACAAACCTAACGAATCTTGGAGGTAGATATTTGTTTTTTGATCGATAGTGAATTTTTTCTTAAAATCTGGTCCTGTAAGAATACTAACCTTTTTTATTGAGTCGTGGTTCACTATATCTCCTGCTGCTTGTGAGTTCCCTCCAATGAGAGTCCGAGTAATTTCTACAAAATAAAAGTGTGAATATTTAATATAAAAATAGTATCATGTGTTATGGCTACCTCTAGCCAATATTGTAATCCGACACGATGCAGATACTCCAGTGGTACAGTAGTGCACTTCTTTATTTGTTTTTTTATGGATATAGAGTATTATACATGTAGTGCGAATTTGGCATTTTGATGATGAAAATCAACAAACAGCATAAAATCGAACCAACATTGGCCGACTTGATATAATTGCTGATTTTAACGAGAAAGAAAAATCGATAAGATGGAAAACATCATCGACAGAAATGGCACAAGATGTGTGGTTAAGATATCAAAAATAATATGAGAACTGTATATATTATATTCTTAATGCTCCTTTTCTAAACATCTTGGAAGCATTGCTATCCTTCAAAAGAGAAATCTGAACGTTGGTTGGTAGAATGCTTGTTCTATGAACACTTATAATTTATAAGTGTTCATAGAACAAGCAAATCTATCAACGTTATAAACCACTTGATATTACAAATGGCTCAAAGCCAAGTTGTGGCACTCTTTGATCAGGGAAAAGAAATAATTTCTGGTTTCCGGTGCCATTTTAAAATTCATCAGACCTGTAGGAAAAAGAGCACTAAAACTGTAAATTGAATTGAACACTTAATTCAACTTTACAAGGGTTTTTTTTTAAAACTGATTTTGGAGGCTATTTTGGGTATTTTTGGGTATCATGCATGCAGTAAGCCCCTTGACTTGCAGGGGTGGTTATCATGGGCATAATTACCTGAGCAGTGTATATTTTTCACTCCCTTTTGTCACACTGCCAAAATATCCTATCTGTTGGTGGAATGAAAGTAGGTTTATGTCAGAAATAAACAAGTGAGAAAAAAAGTGATAAGATAGAAGAAAACCCAAAACAAATTGGTTGTTTATGAATTTGTGTACGAACCTGACTCTCTCAGTTAGCACAAGTGATGCAGCAAACCTGTGTGTCTTGATTGCAGATTTGATGCTTCTATGTGCGAGATGGATAGATGACCTACAAGTACATGCAGCACTCAGTCGAAAAATCCAGCGGGAGTGAATGCCCACCATCAATCCAGGCTTGATCTAACATAGTAAAGAAAAGAGTTTAATACCAACATTTTAGATTTAGGTCACATTTTGGGGACCCACTTTGCTTAGCTTAGTAAGTAGCGTAAATCACAGCATTTTCAATTTATATCAGCAACATCACAACTTGTTACTACAATTCGGAACATGTGAACACTGAATGATAGCAACTGTTATCCTGTGATGATTGACAATGGCACCAACCTCATACAATTCCATGCTGTCCTAGAAGTAGAAGTCTCCCACATTGATATTTCCAGCTATTTGTCCGAGCTTTCTTTCGTCTGCTGCGCGATTTTCAAATTTTCGTTTGCTGCGTGTGATGGCCGAGCACGGCGATCACACGCTGCGATCACAGACACGCAGTGAAATAAAAAATTTTAAGTCGGAAGAAAACTTGCTGGAAATAGCAATTTAATGCAAAAGTGGCCATGAAAACGATATACTTGTCGATTTAGGCCTAGGCTAATCAATGCATTCCGTCGCCATCTGATAGAAGCCCGTGGCCAAGTCTGTCCTGCGTACAGGCCATTCCGAACTTGTAAATCATAAATATAATTAAATGCGTTATAATTTTGTAAATGAGTTATTGCTTGGACTTGTAGTACTGTAACTAGAATAAGATAATGTACCATGCTCGTCGCGGTATACACACACACACAAAAGTTTGCAATAATCTTCAAGGAGGCAGACTAATACAAGAGAAAGGAAGAAGAAGAAACTGAAAGTTCTATGCGCTAACAGCCCACACGAAAACTAAGGGGTGGGACTACGTCCAAACATTTTCGATCATGTCAACATTTAATATTGTTTCATACTATACTCTCAACCAGTTGGATATTTTTACATTAATATCTCCTTAAGAATGTGGTAATGATAAAAAAATGTAGATAACAAGAAGCAGTCATTATACGTACCTATAATAAGCATATATTTAACTTTGACAATGAAATCATATTGTATTCGACTGGAATCCCACGCGAACAGCACACTGATATAAGTCACGTGATTGATCACATGTCAGCTGATCCACGAACTTACAAACGGATGATAACTTACGAAACTACGAAGTTTCGAGGATTCGAGGTAAGAGGATTTCGAGTTTCGAGGTAAGAGGATTTATTGTGCCTTCATAGATTATAAAAAGGCTTTTGATTTGGTTGATAGGGCCAGTTTATGGTCAAAGTTAATTGCTAGTGGTATTAATGGTAATGTTATACGTGTAGTGTATAATATGTATGAAAGTGCTAAGTCATGTGTTAAGGTAGGACATAACCTGTCAGATTTCTTTCTGTGTAATATAGGTGTCCGACAAGGAGAAAATTTGTCTCCTCTTTTGTTTGCGATATATCTTAATGATTTTGAATATTTTATAAGTAGGCATTATAAGGGTCTGAATATGTGTTCTACTGAGATAAGGGAAAACCTTAGTGATGACGATGTAGAGGTATTTTTAAGGTTGTATGCTTTACTTTATGCCGATGATACTATTGTGATGGCTGAGTCAGCTGTAGAGTTACAAGCTGCGTTATGTGCAGTTCATCAGTATTGTGAACTTTGGAAATTAACTGTCAATGTTACTAAGACAAAAATTATGATTTTTTCTCGCGGAAAAGTTCGTAAATTTCCTGCCTTTATGTTTGGTGAGAGCGAAGTGGAAGTAGTTCCTGATTATGTTTATCTTGGGACAACCTTTAGTTTTAATGGTTTATTTAATAAAGCTATAGTTAAACAGGTGAATCAGGCAAGGAGAGCATTATATTGTTTAATTGGTAAGGCAAGGAAATTGTGTTTGCCTTTGGATATTCAATGTGAGTTATTTGATCAGCTTGTAGTAGCAATTTTATTATATGGTTGCGAGGTTTGGGGGTTTCAGAAACTTGATTGTATTGAAATGTTTCATAAGAAATTTCTTAAAAGTTTGCTTAGAGTTAATCGTGGTACTGCTAATTGTATGGTTTATGGAGAACTTGGTAGGTCTGATTTGAGAAGTACTGTAGAGTCGCGTATGGTTAGCTACTGGGCTAGAATTGTTCAGGGGAAAAAGTCAAAGTTATCTTACATTGTTTGTAAGTTGCTGCGTAAGTTGTATGATAAGGGTGATTTTGAGTCGAGGTGGATTAAACATATAAAACATATTTTGGATAGGTGTGGAATGTCAAACATCTGGACTGTTGATGTTCCATTGAATATTGATTGGGTGAAATTGTCTTTGAATTTGAGGTTAGCTGATATGTATAAACAAAATTGGAATGATGAGGTTAATAGGAATCGTTTGTGTATAAATTATAGGATCTTTAAAAGTGTGGTTGGTTTTGAAAAATATTTAGTGCAGTTGGATGTTAAAGATAGGATAACTTTGTCTAGATTTCGGTGTGGAAACCATAAACTCCCAATAGCAAATGGTCGCTACTTGCCTGAGCAAGAGTTGCAGATTTGCAGCTTGTGTTCCTTACAAGATCAGGGGGATGAATTTCATTATGTCTAGTGTGCCCTGCATTTCAGAATGATCGGAAGCAGCTAGTTAAAGGTCATTATTTTAAGAGGCCAAATGTATATAAGATGTACCAGTTATTTAATGTTAGAAATATTAAACAGTTAAAAAAATTATCAAGGTTTTGCAGTATTATTATGGCTAAGTTTTCTTAGTGTGTGCTAGTTAAAAGTTGTTGCCAAAGATTTTGTTTGTTTTTTATCATGTTTATATATGTATATATACACTTGTTGTATTTCTCCCATGCCCCCGTGAGGGGCCGTTATTGAGAATAAAATTCATTGTCATTCATTGTCATTGTCATTGTCATTCATTGTCATTGTCATTGTCATTCACGAAGGTACGAAGCCCCAGAAGGGACATGGATAAAAAAAAAATTATCACGTTCGAACGTAATACTATCACGTTCGAACGTAATACTTATCACGTTCAAACGTAATACTTATCACGTTCGAACGTAATAATTATCACGTTCGAACGTAATAATATTATCTCGTTCAAACGCAAGAATTAACCGTCGCATGCCCAACGTAGGCCTACTACATGCGGGATTTGGGGACAATTTTAGCGGCCATAATGTGGGAATTAGGCTCCCCCAAATCCAGTAATTGTGTTCTTCGACACAAGAATGGCAAAAAGGGCGCTAAATCTTCATGTGAAGTGCTTTCTAGATTCTATTATTTTGGGGATTCTTCCCCCTGCATCTATAATGTATGAGACTAGGCTCTTCAATGGACACTTTAAAATTCATGGGACGAGGCCGACGAGCTATACCTCGGAACATCATCGAACTGCCCTCAGTCTTTGGAGCAGTTCAAGGTTGCTTTTGAAACTATTTAGGTCTTTTTCATGAACTTTTACCCTCATCTATGATGAACAAGACGTTGATGACCATAGAACTATATTCAGTTATCTGTTGTTTTTTAGGCGGGGGCCTGAAGTATATAGGGGGCGACAAATTTACCCCCAGTATGCTTACAATTTAAACCCTCGACAAGAAGCATATTAAGGCGTTACTATATTGATCAGGATCAATTTTTATTTGTTCGATTCGTGTAGTATAATATTGTTGCGATTTGCAACTGTGATTATTGGGCTATTTTGTAGTTTTGTATACTACAGGATAATCATTATGTGTGTAGTTACACATTCATATATTTGGGCCATGTACTGACCAATTCAGGGTCACTTTTCCCCATCCTCTTGTGCTCTCTAATCGCCACCCCTCCCCTTTCTTGATGTGACGCTTTGCTCAGGGTTAAATATCGCTCTTTCTATCACTCTCTCTTTTAGTATTTCCTTCTGTTTACCTCGACCTCGGCTACTGGCTCTCTCTCTCTCTCTCTATTTCTGACTTGGTCAGTAGTTTCACGCTGTCCTTCCTAGCTCTCACAATTAATGAATATTCATGAGCATAGTCGCGTCAAGGTTGTAGTAGTTTCGGTAGTTTTTCACAGCGTCCCTATTGCGTAACTCAAGGCTAAAGATAATTGATAAAACAGTAGCCCACATGTTATAGGCCACTCGATCCCAGGGTTGATGTAAGGTATTGGGATATGGGTATTCGTAATGTAATGAAGCCCTCTGAGTCTGATTATATATAGATGTTATATCCCGCATGTAAACTGTGTATTCATTCTATGCTTACAATAATTGTTGAGTAGGTATTCCTGTATACACGAATCCTTATACATGTATATAGTACAGTTTCTATCGTAGTTGATTCGATCATGCCAATATGCATTCAGTCATCATTATGTTTATTGTAAATGCTATATGAGTGTTGTACAGATCAGTTATTTTTATGTTCATGTAAAATGCTGACATGATTAAACTTGAGTCCTTGGCTGTTTAATTACCTTGTTTTTCGGCCTCGCTGCGCGGCCTTGTTAGGAAAGTTTATTCCCCCTTTCTTGCGGCCTTGCTCGCTTGTCCTTGCGCTATGTTAGTTATTGTCTTTTGGCCCAGCGTGAGAATTGCTCTCCGTCTTCCGGAGATTTGGAAATGTAAATAACCCCGCGTTGCGTAACAGCGAGGTCGCACTCTCCTCTCCGGACGAGAACGCGTTCCCTAGCAACATGGTCGAGGTCAGAGAATCGCGTGCCGTCCTTTCGACTGCCCATGCGCGAAAGGCCGAGTTTGCCCTCGTGTAGTCGAGGTCACACTCCGTCCTTCGCTCTGGGTCGGACTTGCGAGTCTGTATCGGAGGTCGACTAGCTTGAAGATAAGCCATATAAAAAGCGGAGCGCGATCCAAATTGAGTAGTTATTATTGGAGTTCTATTCTAGTTAGTTGCATTTGGAGTTGTTATTGGAGTTCTTGTTTGGAAGTTTATATATGCAGTTCTTACTTTGAGTTCTGAGTTTCACCTTCTGAGTTCAGTTCACTCCGGTCTAACTCTAAGTTATGGAGTTAGACCCGATACCCGATCGAGTATAGCACAATGAAGACTAAGCGCGATAGTTAGTTGTATTCCAGTGATTATCGGAGCTGCATTCGGAGTTATTATCGTAGTTCTTATCAGAGTTGATATTCCGAGTTCTAGTTGTTATCAGAGTTGATACACCACCCAGGCTATGGGTCGGTCTGTCGATTGAGTCAAGTCGTGGATTCATGTTTGAGATGTTGTAGTTTATATTGAATAAAACCAGCCATGAGCTGAAACAATATTACAGAAAGCAGTCGTTACAATTGTGCCTTATTTCGAGAGCCACGCTACCATGGTCGATTAAGTGATTTAGAAACTATACAATATCATCATCATCATCATCATCTTCTTCTTCATCCCCCATTACATTTGTCGATCCGAACCCCGACATTTGTAAGACTGGTGGCAGCGGTGGGATGAGTGACTTTAACACGTGCCTGTGGTTATTGAATGGATTATAACGATAAAGCAGTATTCTAACAGCACCAGACTTGGACTCATGATCAGCGATCAAGATGATCGCATGTAAGGACATAACTTAATCGCATCGGCTTTCTGGAAAAAATGGCTCCATCCAGAAACTACCTTGGATATTTATTCATGAACGTTAATGTCGACGGGCAGAGGAGTAGATCTGTGATCGAGATCATGCGGACATGATTTTGATTGTTGTCGCCAATTTATACGTGCACGTATTGTATGAAGATCGCTATGCTTGGAGATGGACATAATCACGGAGGATGAGTTGGACGAGTGATCTGGATTTTATGGAGGCCAGCATGACTAATCTCGGCGTGTGGTGGGTGCTGATGGTCATTTTGGCGAGTTCGAGGAGAAGCTTCTGGCTTGGCGTGTATGGAGATGGAGCGACCCTCTCGACGCCCCCTTGTCATCGCCGTCGTCATGCCGCAGTTCGTCGTGAGGAGCCGCGGGAATCAACACGCCGGACATCATACGCGGCGTCGTCGTCCCTTCTCGCGCGCGGAGATGAGGAGTTCGACTGGTACACTGTCGGGATCACTTAGCATATAGCATGTCGATGTGCAACATTGCTGTAATTCTGCGACATCAAGGGGAAAATTATATACGTCATCGGCCTCAGCCTAACACATAGTTTGGAGAAAAGAAAATATTGGAAATTTGTTTATGGATATATGATTCGTGAAATTTATTTTGATCACGTATGCGAAACGTGAATAGTTAGCAGTGCGACTTGTTTGCGACGTCTTGTTTAATATATTTGTGAAGATCGAAATAATGCATGTCAGTTTGCATTAATAGTGAAATAATTGTATCGTCTTCGACATGGAGGAGCCTTGGGGTCATCGTTGCGGTTGTGGATTATGAAGCGAGGTGCGATATATGTAGTTTAGGTTAAGTTGTATGTTAAGTCGCGTTGTGATACAGCCAGTATGTGTTGGAACATACTGGGTATCTGTAAAAATGGTCGCGCTGAAATCGGAGCTGAGGGGCCGTTGCCATAGTTCCGTTGGAACGGAGCCCGGTAGTTTATATAGTGTAGATTAGATATCGCGACCATCACGCGGTCGACGTTGACGAGGCGACAACCTGCCCTGCGCCTCCTACACAGGCGCCTTCGCTGGAATTCTCCGGGCCGTAGGAAGCCGTCTTTCAACAAATCGTCCGCGAACGTTTTATAAATCACGACGCAGAAGATGACCACGACAGCGACATGGAAGCGATTACATCGAAATTTACTATCCCCGTATCCAGATAGTAATGTTTGTGACGAACACGACCGTGGGCATCGATCACGGTGGGTCTTGGCCAGACTCGGATTGTTGCAGTGGTGATCATCGTCAGAATTTCGATTATTTATGAAGGATTATAATTAAACATAGAAGCTGAGACAATGGACTATATAGACCTTCCCTTGTTGTTCGCGAAGAAAAGGAACTCTATTCATTGCATGTCGAATAAACCTTATTAATTCTTGGGACAATGATGAACTTTAATGCCCAGGGATACATTTTAACTTTTAACCTTTTTATTTCTGCTTGATAAAATTATGACATGTTGTATGTATAATGTTGGTTCGTTACAGTAAGTTGGTATGCATGATTGATTTAAAGAAAACAAGAAACGTAAACAAATTTATGACAAAAAAGAAAGAGAATGAACGTAGAGTAAACATAGAGTTTGTGGGGGTAAACGAACGTGTGTTTTGTTTTAAGTTAGACGTTATTGGTAGTTATGATTCTTGTAAGATGATACAGGAATGTGATGTGTTGGTTATTGTGTAACGTTTTTAATTTTTGTTTGGACGTTCTCTTTTTAGATGTACTTGAATTTTGATCGTTTCCTTGTTTCTGATTTTCAATTTCATGCATGTCATTTTTTTCGCTGTAAATAGTACGATTTGTTTCACTTGTATTTTTGTTAGCAGGTGTATTTTTTTAGTAGGAAGCGTGTAATAGGGCGAGCGGCGTATAATTTCGTTCTACCGTAGGTATAGATTTGATGCAACCATGTGCGCTTGGTAGTTTGGGATCGCGTGGGGGGCATTCCTTAATTTCTCTCTGCCTCTTCTTCCTTCCTCCCTTTCTCACCGACTATCCTCTTTTATGCTTTTTGCCCTGTTTGCTCAATACACTCGCTCCGTTATATCGCCTTGTTTTGTATGATTTGCATTGCATGTGGAGATTTAATGTTCTGTTTGATGACTCTCAATTTATATCCGCCCTGTTACTCTTCTCTTCTCTTTCTCTTCCCTCCAATTGGATGTCCTCTCCTCTCGATCACCCCTTCTTCCTTTTTATCTTTATATCTACTGTCTTTTACTTTCTCGTTATGGAAACGTGTGTATAGATTACAGAGGGTTTTTAGTTATTTTGTATCATATTTTGTATGATTAGCGTGATTAGTATGTGAGTTAGAACTTGAATATGCAGGTATATATCAGTGAAAGTATTGTTTTTACTTATATCGCTGAGGGCAGCGAATTTTTCCGTAGGGGGGAGATAGTGTTGCGATTTGCAACTGTGATTATTGGGCTATTTTGTAGTTTTGTATACTACAGGATAATCATTATGTGTGTAGTTACACATTCATATATTTGGGCCATGTACTGACCAATTCAGGGTCACTTTTCCCCATCCTCTTGTGCTCTCTAATCGCCACCCCTCCCCTTTCTTGATGTGACGCTTTGCTCAGGGTTAAATATCGCTCTTTCTATCACTCTCTCTTTTAGTATTTCCTTCTGTTTACCTCGACCTCGGCTACTGGCTCTCTCTCTCTCTCTCTATTTCTGACTTGGTCAGTAGTTTCACGCTGTCCTTCCTAGCTCTCACAATTAATGAATATTCATGAGCATAGTCGCGTCAAGGTTGTAGTAGTTTCGGTAGTTTTTCACAGCGTCCCTATTGCGTAACTCAAGGCTAAAGATAATTGATAAAACAGTAGCCCACATGTTATAGGCCACTCGATCCCAGGGTTGATGTAAGGTATTGGGATATGGGTATTCGTAATGTAATGAAGCCCTCTGAGTCTGATTATATATAGATGTTATATCCCGCATGTAAACTGTGTATTCATTCTATGCTTACAATAATTGTTGAGTAGGTATTCCTGTATACACGAATCCTTATACATGTATATAGTACAGTTTCTATCGTAGTTGATTCGATCATGCCAATATGCATTCAGTCATCATTATGTTTATTGTAAATGCTATATGAGTGTTGTACAGATCAGTTATTTTTATGTTCATGTAAAATGCTGACATGATTAAACTTGAGTCCTTGGCTGTTTAATTACCTTGTTTTTCGGCCTCGCTGCGCGGCCTTGTTAGGAAAGTTTATTCCCCCTTTCTTGCGGCCTTGCTCGCTTGTCCTTGCGCTATGTTAGTTATTGTCTTTTGGCCCAGCGTGAGAATTGCTCTCCGTCTTCCGGAGATTTGGAAATGTAAATAACCCCGCGTTGCGTAACAGCGAGGTCGCACTCTCCTCTCCGGACGAGAACGCGTTCCCTAGCAACATGGTCGAGGTCAGAGAATCGCGTGCCGTCCTTTCGACTGCCCATGCGCGAAAGGCCGAGTTTGCCCTCGTGTAGTCGAGGTCACACTCCGTCCTTCGCTCTGGGTCGGACTTGCGAGTCTGTATCGGAGGTCGACTAGCTTGAAGATAAGCCATATAAAAAGCGGAGCGCGATCCAAATTGAGTAGTTATTATTGGAGTTCTATTCTAGTTAGTTGCATTTGGAGTTGTTATTGGAGTTCTTGTTTGGAAGTTTATATATGCAGTTCTTACTTTGAGTTCTGAGTTTCACCTTCTGAGTTCAGTTCACTCCGGTCTAACTCTAAGTTATGGAGTTAGACCCGATACCCGATCGAGTATAGCACAATGAAGACTAAGCGCGATAGTTAGTTGTATTCCAGTGATTATCGGAGCTGCATTCGGAGTTATTATCGTAGTTCTTATCAGAGTTGATATTCCGAGTTCTAGTTGTTATCAGAGTTGATACACCACCCAGGCTATGGGTCGGTCTGTCGATTGAGTCAAGTCGTGGATTCATGTTTGAGATGTTGTAGTTTATATTGAATAAAACCAGCCATGAGCTGAAACAATATTACAGAAAGCAGTCGTTACAATTGTGCCTTATTTCGAGAGCCACGCTACCATGGTCGATTAAGTGATTTAGAAACTATACAATATCATCATCATCATCATCATCTTCTTCTTCATCCCCCATTACATTTGTCGATCCGAACCCCGACATTTGTAACAATATATACAAATTAGGTAGATATCATGCTGATTTCAAGTGTATATGAAATTGCCCAACTTTGGTCAAAATGGCAACCTATAGTTTACTCCATGTCACAGTTGGACGAGATAATTAAACTTTTACATAATTATTATTGGAAGTTATTAAATATGCAATTATACCGTCTCGAAATTTAAAATCATTGCATGCATGTGCACCTGTAAATGAATGCCATAAACAATTTCCTTTATGATCCAAAATGTCCCCATATCAATAGTTGTATTTATTGTATCACCCTTCCGATTATCTTGTTCTGTATATACGAGTCATGGTATTACGTGAACATATGCAAATTAGATTATATAATATTATTAAATATGATCATAAATTGCCAATAGTGTCATGTTCACTCCCCCTTAAGATAATTTCAGCAGAACAGTCGAATCATAGATTTTTAACTCTATGAACAGTGGCGTAGCATACTCGGTGCAGTGGCGTAGCTACGGGGGGGGGGGGGGGGGCTGTGCCCCCAATAGTTTGTCAAATCAATTTTTAAAAAGACACTATAATAAAGAGAACACAAATTTTTAAAATGAAAGAAATACATAAGGTGTGCCCCAATCAGTCCGACCACGCTACGCCACTGACTCGGTGTGTCCCTATAATAACATTGGCCCAGTGCTGTAACCCTAAATCAAAGTAATTTATAGTGTCACATTCATTTGATTTATGGTTACATATATATGTATCAGTATTGTTTGATAGTCCGGCATGCTTATAGACACGACTTCAAAATAACAGTCTAAGTGTTTATTGGATACAAAAAAGAAAGATTTTACCCTTACCTTTTCATTGTCTTTGTCGATTAGACGGCCC
>JBAMJV010003949.1:0-41925 GCA_037951105.1 Echinarachnius parma | reverse complement strand
ACCAGCAAATATATGCAATTAACGTGGCAAGTCCAGGGTCCAGGTCCTGGTTTGGTGGGCGTGCTTTGCGCCCGATCGTGCTACAACAACTCAACTGTGATACAGTGTTAGTGAAGTGGTAACGATATCGGCCACATTAATCAAGTGGCCGGATCTTTACCACTTAAAAGCAGCTATAAAGTTCCCAAAGTATACCAGCAAATATATGCAATTAACGTGGCAAGTCCAGGGTCCAGGTCCTGGTTTGGTGGGCGTGCTTTGCGCCCGATCGTGCTACAACAACTCAACTGTGATACAGTGTTAGTGAAGTGGTAACGATATCGGCCACATTAATCAAGTGGCCGGATCTTTACCACTTAAAAGCAGCTATAAAGTTCTCAAAGTATACCAGCAAATATATGCAATTAACGTGGCAAGTCCAGGGTCCAGGTCCTGGTTTGGTGGGCGTGCTTTGCGCCCGATCGTGCTACAACAACTCAACTGTGCTATGGTGTAAGTGAAGTGGTAATGATATCTGCGACATTAATCAAGTGGCCGGATATTTACCACTTTTGAGTGGTAAAGATCCGGCCACTTGATTAATGTGGCAGATATCATTACCACTTCACTTACACCATAGCACATCTGCTTTTAAGCAGTTATAAATCATGTCAACAAAGTTACATTTGCAGAAGAGTCGCTCTTCATACACGGATCACTGTCTCAGCCAAGGGCAAAAATTGTTTACAAATTCATCCGGCCACTTGATTAATGTGGCAGATATCATTACCACTTCACTTACACCATAGCACAACTGCTTTTAAGCAGTTATAAATCGCCCACATGAGTCAATCAAATCGCATGCTAGTTTCATATATTTGCTGGTATACTTCATTTGGATAATCATGGAAAATGTATTGTTGGATTAATTACTGATTTTATAATCACAATTATTAATAATATAATTATTACCAGTAATGGTCATTTTATATATCTACACTTTTTGAAGGAAATGTCATTGCAGTACATTAATTATTATGATGAAGGTTCTTTATGATGCACCATTATATTTATATACCATTATATTGAATAAACATGAATTAATGATCAGTTAGACAAGTGCAAGAATGTAATTTTTAAGATATTAATTTATTATGTCTAATATCTCGGGCTAAAAGTGCTTAACATGTATTTGTATTTATACTTTATATTGTATTGATTGATTATTTTAATCACAATTATTAATAATGTAATCAATACCAGTAATGGTTATTTTATATATTTACACATATTGAAGAACATTTCATCGCAGGACATTAATTACATGTATTATGATGAAGTTTTTATGATACAGCATTATAAATTATATTCTTTGTACGATATGAATTAATGATCATTTTGACAAGGGCAAGATGGTACTTTTCAATGTCTTAATTTATTATGTGATTTTCGTAATGATGTAAACATATAAAGTAAAAATCTCACAATTATTGCTCGCGTTTATATGAATTACAGTGTTTGTTTTAATTTAATGTTTATCACGTGCAATTCAGCTTGTTTGCTGCCATACATAATTTATTAGTTATACTGGCAAGAGTGTTTCTCAGCCAACTTCAGGGGGGGGGGGGGGGGGGGGTGTCCGAGGCCATCATCTGAGACGGTACCCCTACTTTGGTGCCATTTCAGCTAAGCTATCATTTTCTGGCTTATGCAAAATTATATTTCTGCATTTGTGTGGATCTGGTGTAGCATGATTGGTAGAGCGCGCGCTTTCCAATCATGAGATCCAGAGTTCGAACCCTGCACCGCGTTTGTCCTTCAGCAAGATGATTTTTGCTACTCTCTATACCCAGGTGTATACATGGATCCGGAAGGAGGTGAAAGCCTTTATGTGACTTATCTTCCCAATGCGCATGAGACACTTGGAATGAATGCTCCCCAGGGAGTGGAGATGGTGCACACAATGTGTGCTGGTTTGCATCGTATCCGATGACCGGAGCAATAGTGTAAAGCGCATAGAGATGATATTGTATTATATTAGGCGCTGTATAAATCGAACCTATTATTTTATTATCATTATTTGAAAAAATTTAGGTTTGCATTTTACCAGTATCAATCAATTAATCAATTAGTTGTTTATCTAATTATACATTTTCCATAATTTTCCAAAAGTATACCAGCAAATATAAAAAGATAACATGCCAAGGCCAGGGACATCCCTGGTTTTGTGGGTGTGCTTTGCGCTCGATCGCGAGTTGCCCACATGAGTCAATGCCCGCTAGCCTGGGAGGGAGGTTATCAAATCGCATGTTAATTTCATATATATGCTGGTATACTTCATTTGGATAATCATGGAACATTTATTGTTGGACTAATAACTTATTCTATAATCATAATTATTAATAAAATAATTAATACCAGTAATGGTCATTTTATATATCTACACTTTTTGAAGGAAATTTCTTTGCAGTACATTAATTATTATGATGAAGGTTTTTTGATTATGCACCATAATAAATTATTTTCTTTGAACAATATTGAATAAACATGAGTTAATGATCTCATGACATGATGTTGGGCCATTGTCGGAAAATGACCTTATGCCAATATATCACAAAAATGACGTCGTGACGATGTTGGGCTGGCGGACATTTTAACCTCGAGCCAACGGCGATATGCCGACATCCGGCAACCAAATTCCGACATCGGCCCAACGTCAGGTGGCTAGCTGGGTACATGAATCCGGAAGGAGGTGAAAGCCTTTATGTTTCTTATTTTCCCAATGCCCATGAGACACTTGGAAGGAATGCTCCCCAGGGAGTGGAGATGGTGCACACAATGTGTGCTGGTTTGCATCGTATCCGATGACCGGAGCAATAGTGTAACCGCATAGAGATGATTTTGTATTATATTAGGCGCTGTATAAATCGAACCTATTATTTTATCATCATTATTTGACAAAATTTAGGTTTACATTTTACCAGTTTAAATCAATTAATCAATTAGTTGTTAATCTAATTATACATTTTCCATAATTTGTCAAAAGTATACCAGCATATATAAGAAGTTAACATGCCTGGGACATCCCTGGTTTGGTGGGCGTGCTTTGCGCCCGATCGTGCTACAACACCTTCACTGTGCTTTGGGGTAAGTGAGGTGGTAACGATATCGGTCAAGTGGCCGGATCTTTACCAGGTTTTTTGTTTGTATGATTGTTATTCTATGTTATTCTATATTCTTTGTTGTTTTTTAAAATGAATTATGGAAAATCAAATCGAATCAAATCAAATATGTACATTACGTATAAGGTAGTTAATTTAACTGTATATTTCATTAAGACTGTTATTATTCTGTTCTCTGTTTATGAATAAGAATTTAACATTGGAAATATATTGTTTATGTATATATGCTATATGCATATAATTAGGAGGAATACAAATTGCTTTTTATTGCATATCATGATGATTATTAATTTGTTTACACCTAAAGCGCAACTTTATCAATGTTTCTATATCATAAAAAATACGTGGGAAACATTCAAATATGATGAACAGAATTTAATTTGCTCTAAACATTGTTTTGTGCTTGTTCATGCAAATGTGTGCTACTATTTACATGATTAACTGACAGAATCGATTTTCACGATATCTCAACCAATATTGCAGAGAAATTGGTGATAAAAGAGTCCACACCTATGGTTAACTTAGTCTTGAGGTGATCAGAGGACTATGCGAATTTATGACGTCGTAATATGCAAATTAGGGCACCCACGTCCCAGGGCCGTGTAAATATCATCATACCAGTATAACTGTACAGTTTCTGATTGAATTCAAAACCTGATTAGTGGGGGCTCTTAGTAAATGGGATGTGCACTTTCGGATAAAAGCATCAATTTTGGCACACAACTAGATGAAAATATGAAGCAATTTTGCACGGCCCATACAAATGGCCGCCATCTGGCGCCTATTTTCATAAATATCTCAGGAACTAAAACAGCTGGATAATTAATTTCAGTGGTTATACCCAAGATTTCAAATGACAGTCATCTTGAATTTCCAGATTGCCGCCATTCGACTATATCTTCAGCAAATAAAAAAGCTAGAGCGTTTATTTTAGCGGTATACCCATATTTTGGGAGCCATCAAATCACCTGAATCGACTTTCAAGACTTCAAGTGGCAGCAATCTTGAATTTCAAGATGGCCGCCATGGACAAAGTATTTAACTCTTTTTCATAAACTAACACAATTATAGAGTTCATTTTAACCGCTATTTCTATAGTTTTGGGGTCAACTGATAGCAAATCGGCAATCTAGTTGGAAGCAATTAAGCACTCAGCATTTTGGCCGCCATCTTGATTTCAAAATGGCTGCCAACTGAAACTTATTTTCTTTAATATTTTAGATCCTATAAAAGGTGGATAGATCATTTAAATCAGCGGCTATACCCACATGTACGTCTCAATAAACTCAAATAGTAGCCATGGAAGAAGCCTAGAAGATTGATCGGGAAAAAAATTCACACAGTTGGTCAAGACAACTTTTCACCTTCAGGCACATGTGTAAATATTAGGAGTGATCTATACTTTGTTCATATTGATCCATCCCGTTCCCTTAACTCTGTCCAAGTGTGGCTACCCTGATTGTGCTTTTGAAAAGGGCCACAGCCAACAAGATCAACCCACACTAAAAAAGGACAGATTGTTTTACACTATATCCAGAGTGCCTCAAAAGTTCTTTGGCGGAATTTCAATAAGTTTGGTATAAAAGTGTATTACAAGCCAACAAGAACATTACACCAATTCTAAGGATTGCAGAATGACATGACCTGATGACTGAAAAAGGGAGGTGGTGTATATTATTCCTTATATAGCACGGTCAACTAAAAAATTATGTCTGCAATGAATCAAACAAATGAGAAACAATAACTCTCAAAATCATATTTCCGGAACACCAAAGCCGTAAATTCAATTAATATAAGATGGCTACCACCTGGCATGTTTTAAGTAATCCAGGTGAATCGGTGACACCAAAATTGAGTATAACCACTTAAATTAACTTTGTTGCAGGTGTGATCTCTGATAGATCTGAATATTTACCCTACGGTGGCCATCTTGAAATTCATGATGGCTACCATTTGAAGACATCTAAGGCATGTGTTACACTTAAATTAACCAATCTTGGGGCGCCCCGAGATAGATTTCCAAAGAGCCAACCCAAAAGATGTCACAAATTTGACCCCCTGTTACACCTTCTCCTAAACCTCGGGGCGCCTCGAGAGGTGGTCCGAGATCCTTTCGCTTAAAAGCGATCTAGGGTAGATTTGTAGCGTTTACACCAAAATACGGGGCGCCCCAAGGTGGGGTAACAGGGGTCTAAGTCTATCCAGGTAATTTATTGTTCCCGAAAATGGCGGCATAACCGCTGACATTATTATCCAGCTGTTATAGTTTCTGAGATATTAAGTAAATATGTTCCAGGTGGCGAAAATTTTAAAATTAAAGATGGTAGCAAAAATGACACTTGCTAAAATTGATTCCTACCTACAAATGGGTGCATCTTAATAGAGCGATCAAATATAGTCCATGCTATTTACTTTAAAAACCAAACAAACACACAGTAATGTACTTTATGTTGCTGTTTAGTCTCGCAAATTTGAATTGCATAGACTCTCCATGACAACCATCTTGAAGTTCAAGATGGCTACAATTGAGTCGATCCAGGTGATTTGTTGACCCCGAAAATGTGTTAATAGCCGCTAAAATGAACTGTCCAATTGTGACATTTTATGAATTACATACAAAATAGGTTCCAGATTGCAGCCATTTTGAAAGTCAAGATAGAGGTCAATTCAATTGGGGCGTGCTTATTTGCTTTCAACCATGCTGATGCATGGATATAGATGTCTTTCAAAGACAGACTATATGTTGACCCCAATAAAAAGGGCATAGTAACTGAAATGAACTCTAAATTTATGAATTTTAGTTTCTGTAACATAGAGTTGAATATGCCGATTCCTATGGCGGACATCTTGATTTGAAACCTTCGAAATGATTCGTTGGCCCCAAAGTGTGGGTACAGCCGCTGAAAGTAACGCTCTAGCTGTCTATTTGCCGATATATAGTTGGGCTTCGAATGACGGTCAACTTAAAATTGAAGATGGCTGCCACCTGAAGTCTTTAAAGTCAATTCAGGTGATTTGTTGGCCCCCAAAAGTGGGTATAGCCGCTGAAATTAACTCTTTAGCTGTTTGAGTTCCTGAGATATTGATGGAAATAGGTGTCAGATGGCGGCCAATTTGAAATTAAAGATGGCGGCCAAGAATGGGCCGTGCAAAATTGATTTCATCAAAATTGCTTCCATCAGATTTCTTGAAGATGAAGGTCTTAACTATATATGTGCCAAAATTCATGCTTTTATCCGAAAGTGCATACTTGATCTCATATATTGCACTAAGAGCCCCCACTAGATACACATTGGGGAGACATGTCATTGGCGCTAGTCAAGTTCAACTTTTATGTTTCCATTTTCACAAAAGAACTAGATAACCTAGATTATGTGACCTACCAACCAAAGACACTTGTTTCCATTTCCACAAAAGAACTAGATAACCTAGATTATGTGACCTACCAACCAAAGACACTTCACCTTGATTTCCATATTGTATTAGATAATGTACTTGAACGAGCACATTTGCAGCGTACGTGCGTCGATCAGAGCATATCCATGGACGGAGCACGCGAGTTTGATCTTATAAAAGGCGGGAGGAAATTCGTTTGTGGACACATCGTCGGTGATCATCGAACAGTCAAATACTTAGCTCGACTCGACAGTTAGCTCAACTTTTCGAACACTCAGAACACGGCTCAACCGACACGCATACACGGTAAGAAACGTACTCCGCATATCACCTTTCTGTCGCCTTTTTGGGACATAGTCCACCATCAGCACTAAACCACCACCACCACCAACAACAACAACAACAACAACACCATCACCACCAACCCCACCAACAACCCCACCACCACCACCACCCATCATCCTCAATATCACCATCATCGTTACCACCACCACCACCCCCATTTCTACTAACACCTCAACACCCACCCAATCACCCATCATCCTCAACATCACCACTATCGTTACCCACATCACTAAATTTACCGACTTTTAATTAATTGTAACTTACAATCGATTGCATCTCTTTCTGCAACGGGGCTCTTAACTCATACATTTAAATAATATTGAATCATTATGATAGGTATGATCACCACTGTTACTTAAAGGGATAGCTGAGTATTGGTCAAACTTAACTTTAGTAACCAAAACTTGCACCATTACGGTACAAAGTAATATTTATAACTTCAACATGCTCGAAAGGATACACAATTACAAACGACTAAGTAAAACCTATGTTATCATTCGAAAAGAGCCGTTTCCACTCAAGAAGGCGCTGTTTGAAACAAAAATGGTTTTAGCATTTTTTATACAAAATTGTGCATTTAATGTTTGTTAAAATAATGAATTAAAAGAGATATCATCAACGACTTTTTTAAAGCCTATTCAGATTTTTTTCAAAGTAGTCTTCGAGCACTAACAAGTTTAAATATCGCCCGTTGTGAATCTTTTGAATACAAATATTATATGTATGGATATATTAGCCATTTCTGAACCGAGTTTCAGCAAATAAAGTTTATTCTGTCATTAGAATTATATGTTCTTTCGAATTTGACAGTCAGTTTTTTATTATCTCACCAAAAAATATCGGGGGGCACTTCGAGAAATACCAAAATTCAACACTTTTATTTTCTAATCGTCATAATGACAAATTTCAAAATATTCCTGCCGGAAAGACCAAACTTGTTAAAAGTGCGAACACAATGCGAACACACTGTGTTTCACATTGTGGACCATGATTTGAATTCGAGCATTTTCACAGTGTGAAGAACCAATTCATACTGTGCACACACTGTGATGGCACTATCACCACATTGCGAAATGTACTGCATTCACAGTATGTATCTCAGCAATGTCACAGTATGTTCACAGTATATGTTCGGCCATAACTTCTCTAAAGGTATATTGAAATCCCGGCTTTTGACTCAGGTTTATAGCTTTGAATATGTGCCTATATTGATATACCGCACTTGTTTTTAAAGAAATCCTTCAAGACATCCACGTAAAGTGCTTAATTCCACGAAAATTACTTGGAGCTTCCTCTGTTCTCTTCTGCCTTGTTTTTTTTAGCTTGCGGTAAGAGAAGAATAACAAAAAGGGTTCGATTTTTTCAAATGTCCCTTCAGTATAAAGATAATTACCATTGAAAATCATTATTTCAAAAGCGTTAGCCTATCGCTTTTCGATTGTCGTAGTTGAACACGCCCGGCGGCCACGAACTCTGGCCTGCGGACTAGCCGAAACCCTGGCGGCAGCACGACCAGTCGTTAGGCTGAGCGCGCGAAAATTCTGTACCGTCTGTATACACGTGTGCGGAATTCGTCAAACGGACGATTATTACTGCAACAAATCTACGGCAGGCCATAAGTATTCGGTGATAAAATATGAACTCAATATTCTTTTTTTCGCTAGGTAAACAGTGGACGTTTTCTTTCAAACTTTCACATTGTATTTTACAATGATATTGATATAGGATTTAAGTCTAAAATGTCATTTTGTGCAATATCTGACACTTTACATGGATTACTTTAAAGATCCGGTGACCAGAAAATTACCTCAAAATTGTGTTTTACTCTACCTAAGGTAGATTTTAATGAAGATTACTAATAAAAACACATTTTCCTCGTGGGAAAACCCGGTGAAATAAAAAAAAATCAACTTGTAAATTCACTTTAAAAATCGCCGTAAAAAAATTGAGTCCCGGCGAAGTCCCAATTGCATATGTTTGAGTGCAATGTATGGCGCGGCACGAAGAAAGGAGAGTCATTTTTGTCAATCAAAATCGAGTTGTATCCTTGAATTTTAAACAAACGATCGTATTCCTTGAATTATCTGAAAATGTATATTGTTCTCGATATATGTTAGGCAATGACAGTGTTATAGAGTTGATATTCATGAATAAATATCTTCATTTAGTTTCGGGTGTCATGCCAGGAAGTAAAGAGTCCATTGACATTATACACAAAGCGGCGGCTGCTACGTCGTTTGAAAATCCGGCCGTACTAGAATTTTGTCACGTGATCTTGCAATCGCAACAACTGCGAAGGCACGTATTGTCATAGACGTATACGCTGAGTGCATCTACTCACGTTGACAGAGAGATATTATTTTGATTCTTTCAATATTTGCAATTATTTGTTTAAGTTTATATCATGGAGGATTCACACTCAGATGTGTTGCTGCATCCTGATACAATTCATTTTTTTGGCATTTTCAGTTAAGCCTCAATTTCCAAGCAAATACGAGTTTGTTTTACCAGCAAGTCAAAGGCTCTGTATGTTAACCATACGAGTTCGTACTTTGGACCCTGTGTTGTGATCTGTTTGATACGTCATTTTCCGATCGGCATGTGCTTTCACGCGTGCTCCGCTATAAATACCTTTTTTACGAGAATGGAACGCTGATGCAAAAAAAGGCCAAAGAATTGCATGAAATTTACCTTTTTTGCCCAACTTAAGGATTTCTTTGTAAAAAAGAGTGTGGTATATCAATATAGCCACATATCCATAGCTGAATCCAAGCCGGAATTTCACTGTACCTTTTAGTTGGGCAAAGGGTACACTTCATGCAATTTGTGGCTCTTTTTCGCGTTCCATAAACAAATTATGTATAGCGGAGCGCGCGTGTGGCGTACGTGCCTATCGGGTCATGACGTCACATGAATACCACAACGTGCATGGTTTACATACAGAGGCTTTGACTTGCTAGTAAAACAAAGTTTTATTTGCTGGAAATTGAGGCTTAAAGGGAAAGTTGAGTTTTGGTAGAGAGGGCGCTAGACTACTTAATTGGTTTGTGAGGTAATGAAAAACTGAGTGTAAAATTTGAAAGAGCATAATATTTAAACAATAAAATCATCTTTGTTTGATCAAAATCGGTTCAGAAACGGCTGAAATATCCATAAATATAACAATTTGTAATAAACCCGGGGCCCCGGGTTTATTAGAGAATTTTGAACCAGCCGTTAAAAATTTAAAAAAATGCTTCCTCTTTTCAAAAAGTTACAAAATAGGTATTTAAATAGTAGTTGGTTATTTCTCTATCTAATCACTATTTCAACAAAGCATCACATGCACAATATTTTATTCAAAATGGTTGAAACCGATGAGTGTTTAGAGAGCGCCCTCTTACGTTTTAACGGCTCTTTTTGAATGATAACATGATCTTTACTACGTCATTTGTAATTTTGTGTTCCTTTCTAGTTATAACTATTAGTTTGTAATGTAATGATGCAAGTTTTGGTTACTAAAATTCAGTTTCACTAAAACTGTACTCTCCTTACCAGAACTCAACTATCCCTTTAACTGAAAATACCTAAAAAATGCATTGTAGCAGGATGCAGCAACACATCTAAGTGTGAATCCTCAATGATATAAGCTTAAACAAATGGTTGCAAATATTGACAAAAAATCGAAATAATATCTCTCTGTCAACGTGAGTGGATGCACTCAGCGTGTACGTCTATGACAACTGAGTACCATGCGATACTGTGATTTTAAACATGTGACGTCACAAAATTACGTCACTATTCTTCGCCCGGACTCATTTTTATACGTGGGTTCCTAAAGTGAATTTACAAGTTGATTTTGTTTTTATTTTACCGGGTTTTCCCACGAGGAAAATATGTTTTTATTAGTAATCTTCATGCAAATCTACCTTCGATACAGTAAAACACAATTTTGAGGTAGTTTTCTTGTCTGTTGAGCTTTAAGTGTATGGATACCTTCTAATTTTGTGTCATATTTGGAAAGCATATGAGTTGTACGTTTGATTTCGTACATCATTTGTCGGTCAATCGGAATTTCTTACCTCGTCCCATGGCACGTTGAAGTTATACATTAATGCATTCCGTTTGGAATGATGAGGCACTTTTGACAGATCTCGATTAATATTTATTGATTTTCTGTCGAATTATTATTATGTTGTACCTACGATTGTCTTCTAAAAGAATGAAAATGAATAGATTATTTTCATCGCACTATAATGACAATAAGATATGAATTAGTTTGAACAATCAAATTAAATTTTACGTTTTAAATTCTTGTGAAGTACAGTAGGATTAGATCAAAAACAATTATAATTTTTTTTATTTCTATGGATTCTAAGACCCACTCAACACCTTTGTTTAATCACAGTAATTTTATTAGTTGCAATATAGGCGAATACAAGCGCTTCAAAGATAAAGATACATGGTTAAACAACATGCCCATTTATATTCTGCCATGACGTCTTTAAACGTCTATCTATGTATCTATCTATCTAGCCTATGTCTCTCCACTGCATAAAGAATTGGCCTCTTCATCACCATTTTATCTTATTATATATTTTGCTTGTCGCATCCATGTAACACCCCCAAATTCTTTGATGCCATCCATCCAACGTCTACTCTGTCTGCCTCTTCGTCTGGTTTGTGTTCTTGGTGTCCAATTAGTTTTTATTATGTTTCCATCTTTTTATCTTTACGTCTTGCAAGGTGGCCCGCCCATCTTCTTTTTTTAAATTTCCTATATGATATCCCTGGCATTTGTTTTCTTTCTCATTTCTGACCTTGTCTCTTCTTGTAACTCCTACCATAATCCTCTTCATTGCTCTTTCTGTGACCCTAAGCTTCTTTTCCAATTTCACAGACCCCGTTTACAGTGAAAAAGGCCGGGCCTGAAGTACTTACTTTTTCCAGGGTGCCTAACATGCAAGTTTTGTGTCCATATTATGATAAAAACCACATGAAAGCAATGTTGTACAGTGGAAACTCGATATAAAGAGATCTGATATAACAAAATACCTGATATAACAAACTGTTTTCTCAGGTCCCAGTGAAATAATTTGTTTTGTTTGTATTGTTTGAAATATAGTGATATAACAAAATATCTGATATAACAAACAAAATGTCATGGTCCCAAGGACCTCGTTATACTGAGTTTCCCCTGTATTGATATATGTGTGGTCAGTAATGTGTGGTCAGTAATTCTAAAACATTTTGATTAAGCATTTTAAAACATTTGAACAGTTATTTAATTTTAAGTCAAACATTGGTTGTCCAATAAGCTATGAAATGGCAAAATATTGTACTTTATTTGAAATTAATACAGTTATCCAGAGGTTTAACAATCATCAAAAATTTGTTACATTACTGAACTGTCCCTTTCAGGTGTGATAAACTCGCTGACAATGAAAAATACATTGTAAATATCTATAAAATACGGTGCCTGAACATCGTTTCGTTATCCCATTTAGAATGTGAACATTTATAATCACATTTACATGGAATTGGGACAATGAAAAGTAATTAATCTACAAAATTCATCTCTTGATGTTAAAGGGACAGATCCACTTTTACAAAACGTCTGAACAGTTCTTGGTGTCCAATTAGTTTTTATTATGTTTCCATCTTTTTATCTTTACGTCTTGCAAGGTGGCCCGCCCATCTTCTTTTTTTAAATTTCCTATATGATATCCCTGGCATTTGTTTTCTTTCTCATTTCTGACCTTGTCTCTTCTTGTAACTCCTACCATAATCCTCTTCATTGCTCTTTCTGTGACCCTAAGCTTCTTTTCCAATTTCACAGACCCCGTTTACAGTGAAAAAAGGCCGGGCCGAGACGCGTCTCGGCCCGGCCTTATTTTCACTGTAAACGCTCAAAAGGCCAAATGCGGGGCCAAAAGTGGCCGCGCATTTGGCCCCGCTCTGGAGGTAGTCTCGGCCGCGGCCGAGACGCGTCTCGGCCACGCTTTTTCTCACTGTAAGCGCACGCAGGGCCAAATGCGGTACCAAATTGGGAAAACAATTCATTGCAAATAACGCCCCTTTGTTCTGTGACCCCGGTGTGCCTCCAAAATAATGGTTTGTTTACATGCAGAGCGCCACTACGACAATATATTGAAAGGGCGGCCGGGCCGCGAGGGCCGAGATCGCCACTGTAAACGCACCAAAATTGGGGGCCGAGTACCGCAATTTAAGCAGGGCCGAGACGCGTCTCGGCCCGGCCCTGCACTGTAAACGGGGTCACAGTTGTTGCCCAAGTCTCTGCCCCGTAGGATAGTACCGGAATTATGCATTGAATTAAGATTTGTGTTTGAGGGAGATTGGAAGATTCTCATCTCTGAGTATGATGCTGATTGAGTTTCCCAAATTTCACCAAAGGTAGCTGTATTCTTCGTCGCACTTTCCCTGCCGTTTCATTTTCAAGGGTGATGTTTTTACCGAGATCAACTTTCTCAATTGTCTCTACTGAGACGAAAATTCACTGTACCAAAAACATCGATATTGCCCGTTGTCATATAGACCTTCGTGCTATTATTGTCGCATTTGAAACGTGTTTTCACGGGAAATTTGACTCAAAGTCATAACATTTTTTTTCTGGATTAATCATAATGGACATCTCATATACATAAGACTGATTTTTTTAACATTACATTTTTCTGTTTATTTTCGGATTTTAACAAAAAATGCCAACGTTTGTATCAGGGCTGCTTTTAAAATCGAATATTCCCATATCTAGATGTTTGTGTAATGATATTTGTTTAAGTGTTGAAAAATGGGCAAAGATGTGATTTTTATTCAGATTTGTTTTATGGGGTGACAAAACCTCGTATCTCAAAAATCATGAATTTTCAGGAGAGCGAAAAAACTTTCCTGTCTCAACAAATTAAGTGCTGTGACAACGTCCTTTCTTTTCAAAACTGGAATATTTATGAAATTTGTAATGTCATTGTTGAAATACCGTAAAATAATTGTTTTGATATTTGAAACTGAGTTACGAGGTTTTGGCTTTTATCTACATTGAGATACGAGTTTTTATTTTTTATTCAAATTGAGATACGAGTTCTTAGTTTCAATTTTGAATGAGTTACGAGGATTTGGTTGAATGAGTTACGAGGATTTGAATACTCGGCACTGTTAGGCCGTGTGTGAGTTACAACCCCACAGCTAGAATGGAGTTGAAGCTATAAAGAGTAGCTGGTTGTATTGGACTAAAACACTGATAGAGGCGTTTGATGTTTCACCATAATCAAAGCAAGTGATTCAGAAACCAAGAGTCTCGCCTGATCACGAGTTCAATATAACTTTGAACCGACAACGAATGCATTATCGCAATACAGTATAGCATTCTAGATTCCATCCTTCCTGAGGGCTGCGTTCGGGCGAAATCATCACTGGTAACCAGTGATAACACCTATTACAGGGTGCCCCCCCCCCCCCAAAAAAAAAAAAACACAAAACGGAACGGCATACTTCCGGTAATAATTGTAAATAATGACTGGTATCATTTTGGTTAAGCGGTTAAGCGGTTCTCATTCTAGATGAGCACGTTATACCAAACCATGTCGGGTAAAAAAAATCCCTCCTCAGCTAAAACTTTGCATCAAAACATGACAAAACGCTCGCCATACCTGAACGTGATAATACAATAAGCTAGCTCTGTCAATTGGCATTCTTTACACCAATACGGTGCATTCCATGCTGGTCTAAACAATGTCCATTGACAAAGTTAACTATGTGAGCTTTTTTTGTCTTGTTTTTAAGCAAGGTTTAAGCTGAGGAGGGAAAATTTTGAACCTGACATAGCCTGGTATAAGAACCGCTTAACCGAAATCTTGGTATTACTTTGGCTCAAGAGAAAACACACCATCCACTAATACCAGTCATTATTTACACTTATTACCGGAAGTATGCCGTACCGTTGTTTTGTTGTTGTTGTTGTTGTTGTTGTTGTTGTTGTTGTTGTTGTTGTTTTTTTTTTTGTTTTTTTTTTTTTTTGTTTTGTTTTTTTTTGTTTTTTTTTGGGGGGGGGGGGGGGCACACTGTGTAGGATATTTTATGAAAAGAGTTACCGTAACAATCAAAGTTCTGTTTAACATCAATCAACAATGGTTTAAACGGGAAGAACAGTAGTGGAATAGAAAGAACTCTATCATCAACATTAAATCACGACTTTAACTGGAAACACAATCAAAAATAATTCTTGAATTTTGGCGTGGGCATCACACTTTATTATAATTTGAAATATAACCGTTAGTTAGATAAAAGTTCTGAAGTACTTACTTTTTCCAGGGTGCCTAACATGCAAGTTTTGTGTCCATATTATGATAAAAACCACATGAAAGCAATGTTGTACAGTGGAAACTCGATATAAAGAGATCTGATATAACAAAATACCTGATATAACAAACTGTTTTCTCAGGTCCCAGTGAAATAATTTGTTTTGTTTGTATTGTTTGAAATATAGTGATATAACAAAATATCTGATATAACAAACAAAATGTCATGGTCCCAAGGACCTCGTTATACTGAGTTTCCCCTGTATTGATATATGTGTGGTCAGTAATGTGTGGTCAGTAATTCTAAAACATTTTGATTAAGCATTTTAAAACATTTGAACAGTTATTTAATTTTAAGTCAAACATTGGTTGTCCAATAAGCTATGAAATGGCAAAATATTGTACTTTATTTGAAATTAATACAGTTATCCAGAGGTTTAACAATCATCAACAATTTGTTACATTACTGAACTGTCCCTTTCAGGTGTGATAAACTCGCTGACAATGAAAAATACATTGTAAATATCTATAAAATACGGTGCCTGAACATCGTTTCGTTATCCCATTTAGAATGTGAACATTTATAATCACATTTACATGGAATTGGGACAATGAAAAGTAATTAATCTACAAAATTCATCTCTTGATGTTAAAGGGACAGATCCACTTTTACAAAACGTCTGAACAGCTTTCAGTTGACGGATGGGGATCAATGTAACACGCAAAAAAAAAATCAGAGCGAACAGCCCTCTAATTTGGATTCTACGAATGAAAAACGAATGCGTCCCTCCATTTAAACTATATATCGGTCAATAAAGGAGTTCAACTGATTTAGCATAATATTACAACAATATAGTACTAATTCTCGTAAAGGTATTGTGAAGCCGACATTTGTTAACGTATGTCACGGAAAAAGATCTCAAAAAGAAAGAATATATAATTACATGTAGTCAGTTTAAGCGATGTTTGGGTATTTTGCTTGGTAAACGCTCACACATTAGTACTTATGCGCGAGTCACGTAGCTAGCGCGGGTCACGTAGGGGTCATGCATACCGATCTGGCACTCCGTGAAATCTATGTACGAACTTACTCACCGGCCGAAAATACTTATGTAATTAATTAACCGACGTCCCTCAGTTTATTCCGTTTTAGGTCTATAACTCCACGAAAAAGAGATTTCAAGCCCTAATTTTTTCAGGCATGCTATTAAATGACATTTCCTTTCATATAAGACAATAACCTCGCAACTTTTGAATTTTGGCTTGCAAAAGTGGATCTCTCCCTTTAAAATGCATTTCCGTATTCCGCAAAGATACCCTACATTCTCCACCGTGGGCCGCGAAGAAAAGGGCACTTGAAAATCAGCAAAGAGTATTATGCCTATGAAGATTATGAAACGATACAAACAATGCTGGGGTGGGGTGTGTACGAAATCGACACAAGTGAAGGGATAGGGCTACCACGGGGTTACACAATTTACAAATATTATCAGCTAATATTGTTCATGCCGGAGAAAACTTATCTTCTTTAATAGGGTCATCATCTTCGTCAACAACATAAAATACAGAGTGCGTATGATGCCATACCCTCCATTCATCTTAGCCAGAACATATACAAGCCCTTTACTCTGTATAGGGTTATAATTAACTTTACGCATCAAACCCTACATTACTATATTAAAATTTCATGTATTATAGACACAAGAGTCAAGAGAGAAACAACAGTGGCAATACCATACCAGAAATTCACTTTCGTTTCCACAAATTTTTCAATCGCTTGATATTGGGCAGAACTTTCCTGGGACAGAAGAGAGGAACAACAAATAGAAAATAGGAGAAAAGGAAGAAATGTAGTGGATGAAGGAGATGAGATTGGAAGAGGAAAGATGGTAAAGAGGAGAAAGAAGAACAAGAAAGACAGAGAAAAGAAAGAAGAGACAAAGAAGAAAAAGGCTAACAATTGTTCAGTGACGTAATCCATCGTAGAAAGTATGGTAGTCTCCCGGGATTACAAATTTTAGTTGCTGCAGATGTTCATATTTACTGTCATTGATTGGCCTATGGTCTTGATACAGGGATGGTGGGGACAACTCCACCGCGCCGAGGACGTGGAAGGTCTTGCCAATCATCGCTGAACTTTAGCTTGTATTGGATACTACCATCTTCGTACTTAAGAGCACGAACGTTTGTCACCGTGGGGTCGCCAACCCTGCTTCCTGGTCGAATTGAAGGAATGGTGATTGTCTTTGAGTAATCTCGGAAGAAGCGATAATCCAAGTACTTCACAACGTAGGGTCATAACAAGACGTCTTTAATACGTCATTTTACGACGTCCTTATGACAAAAATTAATTGTGAAAAAATGGTCTTTAAAAGACATCATTATGACATCATTATGACATCTTCTATACGACACAAATTATCATGTCAAAAATGGTCTTTAAAAGACGTCACAATGACATCATTATGACATCTTCTATACGACACAAATTATCATGTCAAAAATGGTCTTTAAAAGACGTCACAATGACGTCATTATGACATCTTCTATACGACATACGACGTGTTAACCAGTTTACGACCAAATTAATACGTCTTAAAGACGTCAGTCTGCTATCAGGGATGCATCGCACTGGTCCTTTCGCGTGTGAAAAACCGATATGTTCATATTATCACACTTTTCTTGAAGTACCCTGCGTGACAATGGCTTTCTATCATGATCGTTACACTTTTCTACGTAGAGGTATTGAGATACGAGTTATTGTACAGATTTTCAAGGCATAAGAAGAAGGAATTACACGTATCTCATGTTACGAGGTTTTGTCAGTGCAGCTTCAAAGGGGGTTAAAATTACGAGGTTTAGTTTCAGGGTGTTTGGGGAAAAACCGAGACAGGAGGCGTTCCATGGGTTTATCAGGTGGTGCCGTAGGTCATTAGGTACAAAATTATGCAAAAAACTCAAAATCTCAAAAAATTGAGATACGAGGTTTTGTCACCCCACCGAATATATTTATTCAATTTTATATATTTTAGGATTAAGGTGTTAGGTGAGGTTTTTTGGTCAGGTCTTTTAAACGTAACGAAACACAAGGAAAATTCACGCACGCACGTGGGAATTCTGCATATAGCTCTGTACTTTAAATGCGTACTTTTAAAACGTACGAGTAAAGCCTCAATTTTTGGTACAATCTTCGGAAGACAAGATGACGTCATACTGCTCCATGGGCTAACTACGAACTCCCTTATCGTATGGTCTTGTAGGTGGTTACTCATCATTACTTTTGTATTTTAATGTTAATTTTGAGTCCTGTCTTTTTACTCTCTACGCTCAACTCCTGGATCATTGTCTGTAATTCATGCATGTCCTGAGGATCATGGCGAACTATCAAAATGTCATCTGCAACCTTAGGCTTAGATGATTAAGATATTCCCCATTTATTGTAATTCCTCTCGATTGCCAATCCAGGTTTCTGAAGACGTCTTCCATGGCTGTTTTAAAGAGTTTCGGAAAAATGTATCACCCTGTTTGACACCTTTCAGGATTTTGAAAGCATTGGTAGTAGTATTCTCCAGATGAGTTCTGGCGCTAGGATCTGTGTAAATAGCTTTGATGAGGCGGTTGTATTTAGCATCGTCTGTCTGTTTCTGTAGGCATTTAATAGTGACTGGTGATTTAAACGTTTAATAAAGAACATGAGTTGAAGATACGATTTCCTAAGCTATTATTTCATAATGTTCGGCTAATGCAATTGTCTTACATCATCATATTACACGTTAAAAAGTCAATATCATCATATCGCAATTTTAGTACGTATCACCTATTTCGTCTAAGTGTCGAATTCAAGTCTAGTTCCTTTTCCAAACTGTAATTGTTCCACCATGGCCATGCACCCACAGTTAAAAATCAGTTCCTTTATCTGGAGTCGGGCGGAGACTTATTTATTTGTTAGTCTTGAACTGCTAAATAGTATTTACATGAAAGGATGAACGTGGGTAGTCTTGGTAGTGTGTGAATACCGTAAAACAGACGTCCGTAATGCATCGTATCCACAAAAACAGACCACAGGTTAAGTTAGTTAAAACAGGGAAATAACATATATTAAGGAAACAATGAATCAACACAAATTGTAAACATTTACTCCAGCAAAAAGTGCATTGATTATTTACAATTAAAGTGATCGTGTCCACACGGGCGCAAACCCCGGGGGGGGGGAGGGGGGGGGGGGGGGGGTTGGTCACTCTCAAGATGACTGGCTACGCACCCGCGTCCAAAAAAGCGTCGAAAGGGTATCATTTTCAGCTATACGGCGGCGTCGACGTTTTCCTTAAAAAGGGGTGTTTTTCAAGCATTGATCGCACAAAAACCTAAAAAAGGGTACCTTTTCAGGATCACAGGATTCGACGTTTTTCTTACCTTTTCAGGGGCACAGGTTTTTCGACGTTTTTCTTTAGAAAGGGTGTGAATTACACAAGCTGTTCGATCCCTCAATTCGCGCATCTTTTGCGCAGTTTGAAAACGCAGTTTGATTAAACAGCTGAAGGGATACATATTGTGAATGTGACGGCTATAGCCGATTTGTGTAAGTTAGCGTGCCATAGGCACGGGAGGTCTTGATTTCAAGCAACATCACGGCAATTCTTGTGTGTTTATTGTGTCTGTTTGTGAAGAACTCGCGTGAGTGTACGGATGTGGATGGTGATGGACTACCAGTCCGTAAAAATTGGGTGCTTGTCGCGGGAACAATTTGCAGTTTTCTGCAAGTTTCTAGGTAATAAATGCCGGTTTTTGTGATGTATGCTGTAGTTTATTTTGCGTGTTAACTTCCCGCCGTACTCGTTCGGTGTACGTGTGTTATTATCGGCTGCGATATCCGCGCCGATGGTTCTTGCCCGTTTGTCGAGTCGTTGACGGTACGTCTATTTGTATGTGCCTGTGCAGTGTGCACTTAAGTTACCATATGTAGTAGTACATACTGAGTTATTGTATACGAGTTGCATTGTGGGGGATAAAGTACTGGGATTCTCGTAGGGCATTAAAAAAGGTGTGATATAGGGTCCATACAGAAAAAGTGCGATACGCCATACGGCGATATATTCAGAAATAGTGCGATACGCCATTTTTTGGCATTATAGGGTCCTTTTCAGAAATAGTGCGATACGCCATTTTTTGGCATTAGGGTCCTTTTCAGAGGTTGATGGGCACGGGTGGGTAGCACTTGCGTGTAAAGTACCATGACTATCGTCATCTGGGATGAAAATGTTGTTGAAATGACACGGAAACGGAATCCGGCAATTATCACGTGACTTAAAAAAAAAATGTTAGCAGATGTTTTCTGCATTTATTGAAAAAAAATCAAATACAACATATTACAAATAAACAGTACAAGTATATAATATAATTGAATACCATAAAATGTGATAATTGATATACACAAAGAAAATATATATATATATAATTAAGAACTTGAATGTAATGTAAATTAAAGAATCAGGATGAATGCAGAGGCAAACTATTATAAGCATGAATGCTTGAGTCGATAGCAGCCAGTTTGAATACAACAAATGGGAAGGAAGAAAGAACAACAAAAGACTTGCGAGTAACATGGAAATGTTTTAGATCCTCAGTATACGCGGAGTATGTTTCGTCGTCTTCTTCTTCGCGGTAGACCTGTGTCCTTCAATCTTGAAGATTATTACAGTTGCTGGTGTGCTGTGAGCTGGCGCTCATTCTGGACAAGTGCAGTCGTACAACAACAAGTAAAAAAAAACTAGCTGCAGTGCTTAACTACACCGAGGGTCTCTCCATCAGTCTTTGCAGAAACACGTCGACTGATGGGGCAGACATTACATCTGGAGGTAGGGTGTTCCATGTTCTCACAGTACGGAGGAAGAAAGACTGCCTGTGGTGTTCATTTTTGCTGACTGGTAGTTGATAGCCTTCAGCATGAACATGTCTTGTTGCCTTCTGTAGTAATACAATGTAGGGTCTGGTATTGAAGATGACATGGTTATGGTGCATTTTGAAGAGAAGAATGAGGCGGAGAGTTTCACGTCTTTGTTGTAGATTGTGCCATTTGAGTTCTTGGAGCATCTCAGTCACGCTTGAGGTGTTGTGATGTCTATTGAGCACAAATATTGCTGCTCTTATTTGGATCATCTCGATCTTGTGGATGTTTCTAACAGTGTAGGGGTCCCAGACCGGAGCAGCATATTCCAGAAGAGTTCTGACAAGGGCAACGCATGCCTTGGTTTTCAGCTGAACTGAGTTAATTCTCAGGTTCCTCCGCAGGAAGGCCATGGTGGTGTTGGCTTTGTTACATACATTGTCTACATACTTGTTCCATCGCAAATCTGTGGAAATGGTAACTCCCATATACTTTGCTGAAGAGCAGGTTGCAAGAGTTGCACCATTGAGTGTGTAGTCATGTACTTTACGGGTGAATCTCAGCACTTGACACATGATTAACTCCATGAGCCATTTTCTCCCCCACACTGCCAGTGTGTCTAGGTCAGCCTGGAGAAGTCTGGCATCACCAGCTGATTTGACTGTCATATAAATGAGAGTGTCGTCAGCAAAGAGCCGCACATTGGAATAGAGGTGTTCTGGCAGAACATTGATGAAGAATAAGAATAGAGGTTAGGTCCGAGAACTGACCCCTGAGGAACACCAGATCGCATCTCCCCTGTGTATGATGATACACCATTCAGGACAACTCTTTGGGTTCGGTTTGAAGTTTTTGATCCATGTAATTGTGTGGCCTCTGATGCCATAGTAAAGCAGCTTCTTGGCATGGCGACGGTGGCTAACCTTGTCGAAGGATTTGCTCATCAGGTGCCGCGGAAAGCTTTTGAAAGTTGGGGGGGGGGGGGGGGGATGACCACAACCGGGTCACATAATAATTGTTATTTTATGCTTATGTATTTTCTTGTTTTGAGGCAAAAAAGTGGGGGGGGGGGGGGGTGGGGCTGCAGCTGAGTAGAGAAAAGTGTGTGTTCAGGTGTTGGGTAGGCTTGTGAGCTAGTAGGTAGTATTGTAGCAGCAGGCAGCATAAGGAGATACAGTGAGCCATTTTCAGTTTCTAATATGTCATCAGTGTGCAGCCAATCATGCACATTAAGCAGCATATATTTACACCTGTTCAAATAAAGTCTAAGCACATACTCACAACAGCTGCCAATAATAGTGAGAATTAAGAACCAACTAATGAAACAACATCAAGTAATGTCCATAAAATAAAAATCAGTGTCCATAGGAGAAGCAAGTTGTGTCCATAAAACAACTTGGGACTCAGAATGATACATAATACAGTACTGTGAGAATGCTCCAGCATACAGTACATGTAATACTATATGTGGAACAATTCAATTCTGTCTCCTCTAAATATTGTGTAGGCAAACTATTTCTTTCATCAAATATCACATTTCCATGCTGATATCAATAAAGAAAATAACTTCCATTCAAAAAGTAGGTATTCCATAGTTCAAAATATCTAGTAAGAACAAGTAACTCAAAAGGATGCAAGAGATTTTTGAGTGATTTTTAAAGCCAAAAAGCAGCATAGTCCAACACAGCACACAACACACAGCACAGACTGCTTATGCTTGTTTAAAGGAGATTCTGTACTTTGGTTGATCCTAAACCATTATGAACAACTTAGAAATGTTCGTGGCCAAGTTTCAAAATACCAACCCATCCTCTCAGTCTCGATTACTTTTTATCCCACCATGCAAAAAATCATGGGGGAACAGGGCAATTGCACATGCATGTCATTAACGCTGGCCTGGGTTACCCCAACACATATTACGGCCTTAGAGTCTTTTAAGACTAGTTTGAATCCTTCCCTTAGCCAAGTTGCATTTCATTAATATCCAGTAGTTTCATTACATGTTTTTTTTAAAAATATGTTTATGTTTCATAATTATGTTCAAATATTCGTGTTTTTGTTTTCCCATCTTTTTTGTGTGAATATAAGTTAACTGCGCACTGAGCACATTTAAAACGTGGTATCGGCGCATTAGAAGACTTATTTATTATTATTATTATTATTTCTTTTTAAATTGGCGGGATTAAAGTTAGGTGCGCGAACTTCGATCCCCCATATCATAAATTTAACTTTTGTATTTATACCAAAATTTATCGCTCGGAATATTTGGGAAATTCAATTTGTTAAATATTGTTCTTTATTTGAATATTATACTTAAAGTACAAATTATTCCTCGAAGCGCTCTCACAACCGAAACTGAACTATCCCAGCGCATAGTGTCTATCACTTCATATTGGTCGTGTATATTATGCAATGATCGTTCACAATTTCACAAAAAAGGGGGTCATATGTGTTCGCGAACAAAACAGAATCGTGGAAATGGAAATAAGGGGACATATTTAATGAATATGTTCGCAGAAAATAGAAAGAAAGGGTAAACATTTTGTTAAAATGTTTGCGAAATCGTGAAAGGCCACAACGTATATTTTATATGTGTACTTGAAGTCTTTTAAAAGTGGTATTTTGGTAAATGTGTACTCGAAATTCCAAATTAGGGTAATTTTTTAATGCAATTTGTACCCGTTTTTTGTGTTAAAAAGGGGGATAATTTTTTGTAAATGTACGCGAAACGCTGCAAATAGGAGGTAATTTTCAGCTCCAGAACGACTATGTGACCATGTTTGAATATGAAGTGCCACCGCCAGGCCCTTCAGTAATTTGATAGTGCTTCCACATTCCCTATATAGTTTCATGCTTTCGGCGAGCAAATGAATGAGTTTGCTTCTATGACATTTGTGCAGCTTTTTGAAACCCTTTTTTTAAAGGTTTGTGTTATCTTCTCTTATTTGATCATACAGGCGCTGTCTACACTCGCTGGGGGAAATCCGACTGCCGCAACGGGGCGCAGCTGATCTATAGAGGTAATAAAACAAAGAAAGCCTGTTGGCGATCGCTGAAGTTAGTGATGGAATCATCTTTGATCTAACAGCGAATACAGAGCCCCCTTCCTACTTGGTTATAGACAAAACAAAAACGTAAACAAACATAGAATCGATCAAAAGTATACTCTTATAACTTGATTATAAATGTCCCTCAAAATTATAAACAAAAATGCAATGGCAAGTTAGATGTCATTTAATTGCTTTTTATTTGTATTATTCTTCCAAATGAAATACAATTAATATTCAAATAGATATAATTAATAAAGATGTATATCGCACATACAATACAATTATACAATGGACTATGAAGCTCAGGACCGTGACATAAAAGTGTGTAATCTAAATATGCCAACTACACATATTCACGAGACGAAATTCATGTTCCCCATTGTATACACATTCAATTATAAATTCGTGTTGAGGTTATCCGAACTTGCTGCTAAGTACTGAACGTCTGAAAGCGGACATTTTCCCCCAACGTGGACTTGATAACCAGGGGGGTTTCGCAACGATTTTAAGTTGACCTGAAATTAGACTTCAAATTGATTTTACATCAAGATTAATGAATTGTTTTATTATAGAGAATAACTAGATGGCACTTATACCAATATCTGTAATGCCCACAACAAAATTACTTTCCACTGACGGTACATTCATGTTCATATTTCATATTTGGTTCATTCTTCATTCTTGGATATCGTTAGACCAGTTGAACAAGTTCTATCTTAAATGCTCTAATATACATGAGTTTAAGCGTAGAGGGAAGATCCATTTTCCTGAAAAGTCACGAAAGCGTACAGTTCCATTAGACATGTTTATGTACGTGTGACATCGCATATCTAGCATAGAACTGCCCGAGAGGGTATTGTCCACATCCACAAAACTGAATTATACATCGATTGGTTCTCTTGTATACCGTGTTGTATCAGTATTACAAATAAGAAGATCAGAACAGTTTTTTTCTTCGAATTTCCCTTTTGGTAAAAAGATATCTACAAATTAGGTGTTCGGAATCTTTAACTATCCACTGGACAGTCATTGCAATGAAAACTTTTGATGGATTCTAAAGTTGGTTTCCATTCACCCTGATGTATTAAAAAGTATAGGAAAACATCGCCTTATAAACGACTTAAAAACTGTTTTTTATGTGTGTGTTCGTAATAGGAACTGTTGGAGGTGCTCATTCCACACATTCCGGTAGCGGCTCTAACTATCTCTGTATGCCCAACGTGCCGATCTATGACGAACATGAACCACGGAATAGCTATCGAGGTCTTCTCTACTCTTCCGAGTACCAGACGAGAGAAGCACCCGCGCGTTTGCGTGCCGTGACCGATCAGACGCCCGTATGCGCGGTGTGCGAGGCGCCTGCTACACGCCCACGCATGTTGATGGTTCCTGCGCGTAACGTGTGCCCTTCAAACGCGTGGCGGCTCGAATACTCGGGTTACCTGATGTCCGAGAGATACACCCATCACAGGTCAGAGTTCATCTGCTTGGACCGCGCATTTCAGGCCAAACCAGGCACGACCGGTGACCAAAATGGTGTCCTTCTGTACATGGTAGAGGCTCGTAACCTTATCGGAGGGGGTCTTCCATTTGGACCGTACGTCGATGGGTATGAATTGACGTGCGCCGTGTGCACCAAGTAGACGTTCTCAGAATGGTATGCGGTCCTCGCTGGTTGGTTCATCATCATTGTCCAGAGGTGGCTTTTTTGTTGCTGTGAATCGTGTCTACCTTTTTTACAAATAAAATAAATGGCTGGGATTTTTTGACCAACAGTTGACATAAATTCACCCAAGGTTATTCCAGTTTTAATCGATTATAAGGTATAGTCCCATTACACGGTTTCTCCTTCCGTTTCCTATCCGACCAAAATGGCCGTTGTCCATCCACGCGAAATGGAGCCAAATTAAAAGTATCCTTCTAGTCCATTCCAAACTTGGTCCGCATCATGTTGTTTCCTGCCAGTATCGGCTAGTACCTTCCGGATGTCGAACGGCGAATAGAGGGTGGGGAGGGAGGAGGGTGCCTCAGCCAAAACGGGGGTCTAGGGATCGGATAAGAGGGGAAAACAGGGTATTGGGAACTGACCAGGTCTAAAGAGCGACTTTTTTCAAACTCATATCGCATTATATAGAGTCGCTATGTTTTACTGACAGGTCTATAGATTGGGTATTGTTTGTGTATACTGTAGGTCTACAGAGCGGCTTCTTTAAAGAAAATTACTCTTAATGAGCCTCTTAGTCTTACGAGCGGCCATCGGCTCCGGGGGGTCTTCAAAGAGACACATATACCCGTATTGCCAACGTACCAGAGCAAAATCAAACTGATTGCCTATTGAAATAAAATTAATTCGGAAGGGCATACAACAGCCAAATATACTTAGCATATTCCAATGATTTCAATATTTACACATTATTTTGTATGCTCTTTCAGAAAAAAAAGTTCAATATAAGACATTCTACAAATGGAATGTTATGCTGTCATAGCTTCTGTACTCTATAGCCAAGGTTCTTAAAATTAATTGCAGCCCCTAATGGCGAAGCATTCTTGTGCCCTCCCATCAGATAAGTCAGAACAATTACCCGTGGCCGCTCCACCCTAGCTTCTATTAACACCCCTTTGAGAGAAACGATTCAAAATTATTATTGACTAATCTGTGCTTGTTTGTTCGTTTTTTTTCGAAATCAAAACCATAAATTCAACAATGAAGTGCAACGGGGGATTGACCTAATTCAGCATAATTAAAAATGACAAAACCGCTGTTATTTCTTGGTGTCCCAAATCTTTAACTCGTGTGACATCGATCTTGCCACCTCTGTGACCGTGATAAAGAGCGAACTAAAAAACATTTATGTTAAAATACGGTATCAAAACGATTGACCAATGGAACGAAATATTGACCAACGATTGACCAATGGAACGAAATATTGACCAACGATTTATATCCAATACATTAGGCCGGTATTTAGGGTCTTAATATCTTTCTTCAACCAATTGTTTAGGTTGGTTCGTTTGTTTCATTTGAAACTTCCCTTTTAAAACACATTATGTTCTGTTACCATTCAACGATACGTATGTATAATTTCACATAATGGTTAATACCTTTACATTTCTTATAAATGTTTTACATAATTATTGTTATTACAGATTGGAGTTTCACATAATAAAGTAACTTTTATCTATACCGGGAACCGGTTGTTTTTTGGGTCGATAAAATCAATATTATTGATGACTACTTCAGTTAGTGCGGTCAGTGAACCATGCATTTTGTCACAAATATATTGGATTATTATTTAATTATGTATGAATATTGATTGCAGATAAAAGAAACACCCGGACTCTCAACAATGTATGGAACAATAACCATCCTACCAATCATGCATGTCGTATCCATTGCAAAATTTATTTAAACAAACGATATTTGAGGCATAATTGATTTCACTTTTGATATACTACTAATAAACATACAAAAACAATGTTATATTTATATGACTGTTGAAGTCTTTAAAACTTCCAAGTTTACATACGATAATGAAACCCAATCGTTGCTATCCAAACCTTTTACTATTATAATTTACATTAATAATTTTGTAGTTTTCGGATCTTTATTAAATTTATGTAATAATGTTATAATTATACATTTAAAACTCATGAATGCCACTTAACGTTCTATATGCTATATGTCCCAAAGTTAATTACAACGATGACTTTTAGTGGATCAATTAAAATTATATTTCAGATCAATCATAATGCTTCTGTCAGGGTATGAAAATAAAAGACTATTTTATTTTTATTCAGTGGTCATGGAGAATGGGGATCTGTATAGATCATGTCAGATGTCCCTTCCCACCAGGTGTTGTAGGAAGACGCGTTGTCCATTGTGTTCACGCTGTACATACTAATTTGTTCATTGTGTTCTCACACAAACATAATCTTTTGACAAAGAAACGTCTTGTTTCCTGCATGTTCAACTAAATGAATAATGAAATGAAGAGTTTTGCAAACATTACATGTGTGAACATTAATGATTAAAGAGAAAATTCAATCATTAACTCATGGAAGACTGATTTGAGCTCTTCCTCCTTTATGGCATTCAATATATTTTCACGTACTTAAACAACAAAACCATACACGAGTACACACCATAAATATAAAGGTTTGCACACAATTATAATTAATTCGTTAGTTGGCAGGTGTGAGCAAAATATTTCCATTGATGTGGGTTCCAAAAGTATCCAAGTGTTAAACTGTGAAGAAACGTACCCATTACATTACCTACAAGATCCCGAATTCTTCATGACCTCTGAAGCAAATCAAGTAGGGTTTTCCGCAAGATGTAGGTAATAGGTTATAGTTTCATACGCCGAAATAGCATTATGATTGATGTACTATCTTGGAAGGTATAAATGCAGAAAGTCGCGTTGTAATTCATTTTGGGACATACGGCAATGGGAATAAGATATACACATTAAGTGAATACAGAGAGTATGAATGTAGATGCTACAAAATACGTTACTGGCTTCCAGTAAAAAATAATAAACAAACAAAAAGGATAATCTCTAGATCATGTAGTTATTGATAGGCACATTGTATAACTTGATGTAAGTTACTTTATCTCTAATGTATAACACGTATCTGCACTCCAGGCATTAATTTTCCTTTAATTAAAGATGGAAATAGGTTTGTGTCAGTCCTTAAAATCTATTCGGCTATTCGTAAGTCTTCATTATTATTGATATTGATAGGCAAATTATAACCTGATGTACGTTAGTTTATCTCTAGTATATAACATGTGTCTGCATTCCAGGCATTAATTTTCCTTTGATTGAAGATGGAAATGGGTTTGTGTCATTCATTTAATCTATGCGTATATTCCCAAGTCTTCATTATTATTGGTATTGATAGGCAAATAATTATTATACCTTAATGTAAGCTCGTTTATCTCTAGTATATAACATATCTCTGTATTCCAGGCATTAACTTTCCTTTGATTGAAGATGGAAATAGGGTTGTGTCATTCTTTTTAATCTATTCGGCTATTCGTAAGTCTTTATTATGATCAACATAATTACAGTAACACAAAACTATTTTTTACTGCTTGTTCAATATTTTGTGCAGTTCAATACATTTTACTTTACTTCCATTATATACGCGTGAATGTTCGTTTATCACATGTCAAAGCGGTGTCTGTATATTTGTATATGTGTCTTGTGAGCGTGCGTTTCGCGTGTGTGTATGTATGTGCGCATGTGTATGAATATCGGCGTAACCAGAAGGGTGCGGGGGTGGGGGTTTACCCCCCCCCCCCCCCCCCCCCCCCCCCCTCTTGACAACAAATTACTGTTTTGGGGGGTTCGAACTACCACTTGTGACTGGTCGAGACTACATTTTAGCGGTCTTGTCCTCAGACTGGAAGGGTAAACCATGGTTTATCCATGGTCTACATCTATGGAATGCCATCTGTAAACTGAGAGAGAAGGAATGTAAACTCCTTACTTGTTAACACTGTTGAAGGTACACATTTTCAAAATGCACCAAATAAATGTTTGTCTTCTCACATGGTGAATTTGTTGATTAGCAAGCTCTTGCAGTCATATCATTAGAAATTATAATTTGTTTTACTTGTATACGAGCAGCACTCCATAGATGTAGACCATGGATAAACCATAGTTTCGAGAAACATCCTACAAACCTCCTTTGTGAATCCGGGTCAAAGACTTGGAAGGAACCTGTTCTCGTCCTCGAAAGATGCCAAGAACTGTGGTCTCGGCTTCGAAACTTAAGTAAATTTTCTGTTTCTGCTTCAAAGGTTTTCAACGGACATCCCCCCCCCCCCCCCCTCCACCCCGATTACACTATGGCATTAATGATAAAGTTGTCAGTTTTGGTTATGAATTATAATAATGGAGATGCATCATCGTATTATGATACATTATACTCATCGACATACATATGTACGTATAAGTGTGAATTTTTTAAAAACTTCTTCTACATCGTTATACATGACTGTGTGTATCAGTCCTGTCCACAGTGAGGAGGGTTACATAACCCGTTGCCTCCTACATATCATCGTTCCCATACATGTTTATTGCATGGAACAACAGCTTCCTGCAGACTATGGGTTAATCATATATGTCTGTGTCGGTTTTCTCCGCAGCTCTGAGATATTATGATTAGATTAGGTCCTCGGTGCAAGGCATACTATGTAAGGAATATTGATTCACCGGGTCGAAGACTCGGAAGAAAACTTCTTATCGATAATTATGTCAATGTTTACTTTCTCCATGTATTAACCCCTTCACTGCGGATTATTATGCTGACAATTGTGTTGAATGATGCAGGAATACTGCTGAGAACTTCTTATCTACTATAATAATGCCTGTATAATTGAATGAGAGTCAATACAATATATGACCTATAATTTCGATCCTATCAGAATCTTCATCAGAGGTTGGATGACGAGGATACATACAGAACATAATAATACGAAGAGCTTTCTTCCAAAAGGCGCTATATCCACTTTTTCAACTTTTGAGACAAACAGGTTTCGTTGCCAAACTTTCGCACGTGCCTAGTATGGGAATATGAAAACATTATTTCTATACATGTATTTGGATTTTGAGTGAGTAATCATTCGTTAAGTGTGGAGTCAAAGATAGCAGTAGCTGATAATTGTAGATATATCGTTAACTAACATTTTCTGGAATGTGGATTTAGCGCGTTTTGGAACTGAGCTTTTCAGGACATAATACGAACACACGCACATTTGCACCAAAATAATTACGTGGGAGCTGCATGGTAGTATTCCTGGAATGATATTATATTATTATGAAAATTGAAGGTGCACAATAACAATATTTATTAGTCCTATACTAAACTACACAGTAATCTAGTATTGTATGCGCTGCCTTCTATTATGTGTATCATCACTCCGTTTACAAAGTATACAGTTTTCCTCGATCCTCCTATAGCAGCGGCATGCTTCTCATGATTTGATCAATGCATCGTTCACACAAATATAGTTTTTTTTTAACTTTTTTATTATACAATGTATAGCATTAGTTGAAACGGTGAGAGTAACTATATCGTACCTTTATTTTTTGGACAAACCTATGAATTTATAAAGATTATTCTTGAGCAACCTTCGTTTTGTGATAAACTTTTTAAAGAATTTTACGATACAGCGTTCATAATCCTGAATAAAAGATGACACGTAATGAAAAAGAACTAACATTCTAGTCCGTTAAAAAATAGTCGTAACGATTCGTAAAAAAGGACGTCCACCAACAATGGACGAAAGCATTGTAACAAAATCATTTAAGACCCGGTCACATATCACCGGATAGCGAAAGCGAATACCCGACCAATTTTTCCAAACTCAAGTTATCCGGTGGTTAAAGTCATTTTCATGTATCGCTTCATGCACAATGTGTATACATCTTGTCTTGAACATTTAACATGTCTCACTAGTTGTGATGTTTTAAAAGTCAAGAGAGTGACTTCGTCAATATCCTCAGAATATGCTCCTAAATCCTGACATGAATCCAAGGGAAACGGAATTTCACCCAAAAATGCAGCGCACATAATCAGTACATTGACTTTCAGATAGTTTGTTCGTTTAATTGATTGTTTTATTTCCAAATCAATATTTAAAAATACATACAAGTCAGAACATAGCATAGAATATAATATACCTACACAATTTTACACAAAAGTAATGACAAATTCTTGATTAAAATATTATATTTGTATGTTGCTATACATGACAATAATTGGTAGGATTTATTTTCGAAAACGTCACACTTCACCACTCTATAAGAATTCAGGTACCGTCAACTACAATCGACAAGCATTCCCAAAACGCTTTTCAGTAAATCTTATTTGTTTTCCATAATTAGGGAGGTTTTGACAAAAACAAACTCATTTCATTCCAAAAGCTAAACTACAAAGGTAGAATAGAAGCGTAAAAGCATTAATTGATTTGTGTTAAATTTACGGGAAACCATTTTGAATGTCGGTCATCATGCGAAACCGTATTACTTATTTGAATCACTAAACTTGAATAATAACATCGTCGAATTCAACTATTTTTCTTGTCTGAAACGTTGAATCCTCTTGACAAAAAAGAACGGAAATAACATTCAACAACATAACTGGCAATTTCAGAGCTTGCCTGACATGCCTAATGTGTTTCTCAGACATATGAACAACTAATGTATACAATCCAAATTTAAATTTGTAATCAACACTCCTCCTATATACATTTACAAACCTACAAATCCAAAATGATGTCAAACAAAATAGTGATCAAATTATAATGGCAGTATAGAAGGTTTGGAATAGGAAGGAAGGAAGTTTTCCTTATATAAAAGCCTCCCCTTACACACACACACATGGCAACAAATACAGAAAAAATACAAGAAGAAGAAGGAAATACTACGTTCATTTAAAGATAAAATAAAGTATTATTAGTGGATATGTAAATTTACAAAATATGTCAAAGATGCCTGTATCATTCTTTTGGTTATTACATCTATTTAACAACACAACGTTATTTTCATTTTAATAAGGTTGAGAGTTTTTACTTTTGTTCACGCTTAAGAGGGATACTGTTCCATATTACAGGACCTTACAAATATGAAATCTAGTATTACCGTTACGTACATCACAATTTAATTTGAAACATGTTGGTAAGAAAGTTGGCAAATTCAAATTAGCGTATAAACACATCAAAAATGAAATATAAAAATGGTCCATATAATTTGACTTCAATATTCCAGTCATAAATAATGATTCCAATGAGCATTACATTCAGAATGAGTGATATCACTATTGCTCTTCTGGATCTTAAATAATTTTCCCACCGTATTTATATGTTCATGACATTTCAATTTAAAACCAACTACAACACTTCAGAACTTTACACTATAACTACACGTTCAAACGTATGATCATTTACACGTAAAAGAAAGTTATTTGTAAAAACTGTTATGATTTGTTTGCTGTAGTTGAAAACCAACTTATTATAATTATCAAGAAAAACAATTAGAGGTTTCACAACTGTTCACTCAAAAACATGTGGTAAAAAGCGGACATCAGAATGCGATATAAGAACGCTGGTATCATAAGCGAATCAAAACATCTTAAATTGTTCAGAAATATTCCACATCATTGGCCTAAATAATGAATAAAACAGATTCAAGTATGGAACATTCAGGAACTCTACATCTAAGCATTTGAGTTTATTTATTTGTACATATTATAATATATCTTCTGAAAAAACTGTCGAACCATTTACAAATTGTAAGGTCTAATGTACAAAAGCTTTAAATTAAAGGTAAAGACCAGTTTAAGAAACGCCCCCTCTCAAAAAAATGAAATGGAAGCTCTTATTACCAATAATGTAAAAGAATATAATTATTCTAATATAGGATTATCCAAATTTGGCCGCAAAAACAGCCTACTAATTGATATTTTTGCGAAATTATATATATCTATTCCAATGAGATTTAATGAGATTTAACGATGCTTAGGTTCGGATTTTACCACACAAGCACTATTTCAATACATATTCAACAATAATGATCAATATAGATGCATTTGGCTACTTTCCCGAAACTGGACTTGGGCTTTAAAGGGGTAGTTTAGTTTTGGTAGAGAGGGCGCTGCACATCGCAATTTTTTTGTGAGGTAATGACAATCTGAGTGTCGAATTTGAGAGAACATGCAATTTTAATGGCAGAATAAACTTTATTTGGTCAAAATCGACCCATAAACGGCTGAAATATCAATAAATATATCTGATCTTATAATTATTTGGGGCCCAAATAATTAGATGATTTTTTGAAATTTTTTTTTAAATGCTTGCACTTTTTCAAAAATTTTTAAGAGCGTTTTTTAAATGGTTGTTGATGATCTCACTATTTAATCATAATATCAACAAAACATGACATGCATAATTTTGGTTGAAAATGGTTGAAACCAATGCCTTTTTAAAAAGCGCCCTCTTGTGTTTTAATGGCTCTTTTTGAATGATAACAGGCGTTTTACTTGGTCGTTTGTAATTTTGTATACCTTTCGAGCATGGTGGAGTTATAACTATTAGTTTATAATGTTACTGTGCAGGTTTTGGCTACTAAAGTTCAGCCTTACCAAAACTAAACTACCCCTTTAAATCTAAAATAAAGCTGATCAAAAAATCATGTTGTTTAAACATCATAAACACAATGCATGAATGCAGGTAATGTACAATGCCCAAGCCTAAAACCACAGCTCTTTCTAAATACAAATCTTTTAGAAAACAGGGAGTTCAGAAAAAGGCCGATAACTAGAATAGAGATACATTTTTCAGTTATTCGGGTTGTGCAATGAATCATAAACTATAACAAAATGTGTCATCAATAAATCTGAATAATCGTTAACAAGTTAGCAAAATAACTTCAAAGAAATTCCTTTTAAAATCGTCCATAAAATATTTCACTTTATTTTCTCAACGTACAACATTCAATTAACTAGAACGATTGCACTCATGATATTGTACATTTTGTTTGTATTTTCAATGTGCTAATTTTGTAATGTTGGTATGTTTTTATTAAAATGTGTGGAAATAAACGAAATAAAAATGCAATTAAATTTGGTACAACTCGCTGTTTAGGTGTACCCGGATGTGGCTGAGTAGTCTGATGTTCATGGGTGGGTGAACAAGGATGAATATTCGGACGGAGCTGGGCGGTTGGGTGAAACCGAATGGTTAGATGGAACTATATGGTCGGGTGTATTAGGATGGCGATCCGGCTGCCTGTGCAGAAGTGACTGATTGGTTCTGGGATTGCGTTGGATAGTAAAACGTTTGTAAATTGTTTGGATTGTAAAATATGGTTAGGTGGATGTGCATTGGCTGTTCTTGTTTGCTGTACTAGTGCAATGATGAGCTTCTACTTGTGCGGCATCTGTTGACTGTCGATGTAAATGGTTTGGAATTGCAATTTGTTTTCATAAATAAACTGGTTAATTTCATTGTATGTTTGTGTGTCGCTAGATAGGTGTGGGAAACTATTGGATAACGTCTGTTCGCCTTTTTTTAATGGGTAAATTTGTTTGACTGACATGACGTCTTTTGATCGGTAAATGGGTTAATAGTGTATTTGAGCTTGATGGTTGGTTCTGGATAGCTGGTTGTGTGTGGATAGTGAGATGTGAAAGCTGTTGGGCATCTTCAGTTGGAAGCTGTTTATCTTGATGTGAAGGTGAGGCGTGTTCATCTAGTATCTCCTCAGGGCAAGCATCGGATCTGGAGTCATGATCAGGAACGTAAGGATACCTAGTCCTCAATGGAGAAGTGTGATTAGAGTCGGACACTTCAGGTGAAGAGGAAGACAGTTCATCCTGTGGTGCCTCAGAATTAGCGTTGATTTTGCAGTCAGGTCTAGGAAAGTTCTGACCGCTGCTCTTCGGTGACGAAGTGTGACTGAAGTCGGAGTCTTCAGATGAAGAGAAAGTCGGTGCATATTGTCTGTCCTCAGTACTGGTATCGCTTTTTGATTCAGGTGAGCTGCTTTTCGATGATGAAATGTAACTGGAGTCAGAATCTTCAGTTGTGGATGTGGAATATTTTGGTGGAGCGGAAGGATGTTCATCTTGTTTGTCATCGGCACTGGCATCGCCTCTGGAGTCGAAATCGTGTGAGTTCTGATCTGTGCTATCCGATTCACTGTTGCTGCAAACAAAAATAGGCATACAGTGATGTGTAAAAAGCCATACTAACACATTCTTAGTTTATAATAGCTTGTAACCACATGAGTATTGCGAACAAAAGGGTTTCAGGGACGAGCACTGGATTGCATGGGGGTTTTCCCACAGCTCAGTCGGTAAAGCGCCGGTCTATCAATTGGGAGGTTTCGGGTTCAAATCCCGGAGAAAGCAGATTTTCTTTGCTCTTTTCATGTACACTCTCACTTTATTCTTTGACAAAGTATTGGATGATTTAGTTAAATGATATATTATAATGAAGCCCGTTTAGAGGGACATTCCCTCTTTTGCAAGTAAAATTTCCATTACGTTTCACCCAAGTTAGAAAATATCCGCTCCTCAGGCCTGAGGAGAGGTTGAGAGATTCGTGCCTCTAGTAGAATGTTATCACCGTTTACACCGTTCTTATCGGTTTACTGCGTGTAACCGGAGGAGATTATCTCTATAATACCACTAGGTCTCGGGGGGGGGGGGGGGGGGGGGCAGTTAACAGGGCATGGAATGTTGACGAAAGCTATTAAAATGGTTGAGTTGATTTCCACCGTGATGGAGATCACGGCTAACTTAGTGAAACGTAATGCAAAAATTGCGAGTTTATTGTCTTGTATGGAAGAAAATGTACTCATTTAACAGCATGCCTGACCAAATTAGGGCTTAACATCTCATTTTCGTGGATTTATACACCTACAACTAATAAAACGACAACCAACGGTTAATTTTGCATTTACGTGTATTCACCCAGTAAGGAAGTTCGTACACGGATTCCACGAAGTACTACAACGCTATGCGTGACCCCTACGTGACCAGCGCTAGGTACGTGACCCGCACACAAATAACAATAGCATGACCGAATTATGAATACAATAACCAAACCTCGCTTAAACTGACTACTAATTACATATTCTTCATTTTTCGAGATTTTTTCCGTGACATACCTTTACAAAATGTCGGCTTCACAATACCTTTACAAGAATAAGTATAATATATTGTTGTAATATTATTCCAAAACAGTTAAACTCTTTTATTGACCGATATATAGTTTGATGGAGGTACGCGTTTGTTTTTTATTCGTAGAATCCAACTTACAAGGCTGTTTGATCTGATTGTGTTTGTGTGTGCTACATTCATCCCCATCCGTCAACTGGAAACTGTCCAGATGTTTTGTAAAAGAGGGACTGTCCCTTTAAATGATTAGTTCGGTTTTCCTAAAGAGATTATAGTTTTGGTCAAACTGAATTTTAGCAACCCAATACCAGGACCTTTACATTACAAACTAACATTTATATCTCCACCATGCTCTTAAGTAATACAATATTACAACTGACTTAATAAAATGCCTGTCATTATTCCAAAAGAGCTGTTAATACTCAAGAGTGCGCTTTATAAAAACTCATTTGTTTGAACCGTTTTAAATAAAATATTGTACGTGTGATGTTTTGTTGAAACAGTGTTTGGAGAGAGAGATAATCAACAACTATTTAAAAACCTCTTTTGTAATTTTTTGAAAAGAGAAAGTATTTAACAAACAAAATTAAAGGGATAGTTGAGTTTTAGTAGAGAGGGCGCTACACAAAATAATCGTTTGTGAGAAAATGAAGAACTGAATTTGAAAGAGCATAATATTTTAATGACAGAATAAACTTTATTTGATCCAAATCGGTTCAGAAATAGCTGAAATATCCATAAACATAACCATTTGTAATACATGTGGGGCCCCACAATTATTAGAGAAATTTGAACCAGCCGTAAACAAATTCATTAAAATGTTTTCTCTTTTCAAAAATGTACACAAGAGGTTTTAAATAGTTACTGATTATGTCTATCGAATCACTATTGCAACAAAATATCTATCACATGCACAATATTTTATTTAAAGTGGATGAAACCAATGAGTTTTGAGAGAATGCCCTTTCGAGGTTGAACGGCTCTTTTTCAATGATAACAGGCTTTTTACTGAGTCATTATTAATTTGTTATTCCTTTCGAGCACGGTGGAGATATAGCTATCAGTTGTAATGTAATGATGCAGGTTTGGGTTACTAAAATTCAGTTTGACCAATAGTCCATGAGCCGAGGCCAGAAAAAATGAAATCCGTAGCACCCCCCGAGGGGCACGGAAATTTTGGTATCAGAGGATAGGTTATGAACCCAGCTACCAAAAAATGCTGACCCCCCAAAAAATATTTGCTCGTAACCATGGCAACGCCAATCACGTGATACATGTTTAAACTGACTCATTAGCGAGCTTTGTAGTGCTATTTCTGATACTCCATACTCCTAAACCACATTTCTCGGAACTTAAATGAGCAATACTCCTGATTTTTCATATACTCAGACATTTAAGGACTGTATTTCTGTTAGAACATGTTTTAAGGTGAGGGTACCGTTTTAAGGTCTCAAGGGTCACCGCTAATTAACCCCTAATTGTATACTACTGTCACAAATTAGAACTTTAGTGGATTTTTGGCTAGTTATAACTCTGTAGTCGGTTTTCTAAGCTATACTATGACACATTTGTAATGGAGGAACGCACATGGCCTCCAGAGTTCATATCCACCATGTGACATTTGGACAGTCTACCCGTTGCCATGGAAACGCGGATATATGATAATGATGTCTATGTACAGAAAACTGTATTTTTAATGAAACCGGACTATATTCTCGTCATCCAGTCGTGAAAGGCTTTTATTTTGTAGGGAATGGAGATACGTATGATATTAGTTTTAAACTCCTTAAAGATCATGAGTGACCTATAAATATTAAGGTCACTTAAGGTTCACCTCAAGGTCAATGACAAAATCCTTACTTCATACATCATGAATATTTGTATGAAATTCATGCAAACTCTCATTACCCCTTATAGTCCATGAGCCAAGTCCAGAAAGAGCCTTATTTTAGGATTTGGCTGCACCCCCGGTCGGGCATGGAAAATTTGGTATCAGAGGAAAGGTCATGAACCCAGCTCCCGATAAATGCTAACCCCCCATTAAAATAGTTGCTCGTAACCATGGCAACGCCAATTATATGACACATGCCCCTTTTCACATGAAATACAAGTGATATTTAGAAAAAATGTGTTACTTACCAATTATTTAATATTTTTTAAAAGTAAATGTATGTTTCCAATGATTTAAACACTAATAATGAAATGACAAAATCATTCCGAAACAGTCTGACATAATTTGTGAGTAAATATTAATGAAATGTGTTTCCTAGCAACATAATTTTCCCTAGCAAACCAGTTTAACCTTGCATATACGCTTGCCATTTTCTTTTTTTCAAGGTGATTTTCTTTTCAGAACGGAATAAAAATTATCTGAACCATACATTTCACTTTGATGGACTTCATATCGATTCTATAGTGAAACAATTCAAGAAAAATAAGCATTTCAACAATAATTTATGATATAGGTGTTTTGTTAGGATATGCCAAACCAAACCACCATTTTCATGAAAATGCCATTTTGCTGTACATTCCTGCACAATTAGAAAAAAATCCAGTTGATTAACTTAAGACAATATAACTTGTAGACGTTTACAAAATATGTAAGTTGAGTTTTAAAAGTACTAAATATACAAGACATACAATTAAAAACCTTGATAGTGCAAAACAAATAATATATATATATATGATTATCCATGGAGACAATTATTTTACATAGCAACGACTTTTACCTAGCAACCACATATATGACCTATATTTAGCAGTTTTGTTTGCCTTAGAAATGTTATATAGGCCTGTATTACTTTGAGAACTCGGTTGACATTGGTTACACAAACATTTGAAATACTTCAGATTCTCCATGGATACCGTCATGTTGCCTAGCAACACTTTTCCCCTAGCAACCCACACATCTGACATATATTCAGAGGGTTATTTTGCCTTTTCCTAGGCACAATTTTTTGCTGTATTGTCTACATTAAGGCCCATTAACAAGCTCCACAGTGCTATATCAGGTACTCAACACTCCTAAATCAAAATTTCTCGGAACTAACATGAGCAATATTCCTGATTTTTTATATAAATAACACAACAGGTGTGGCTTTGTCTGAGAAACAGTTTTAACGATGAGGGTAATGTTTCAAGGTCAAAGAGGGTTTTAAATAATTAACCTTTGGATGTATATCAATATATAGATGGCTTGTTTTGTACTTTAATGCAATGTTCGGCCTCTTATTATAGACTTGTATAACCTCTGAGTACCTCAAATAACTATTAATAACACATTTGAAACAATGAAAGTATATGTTGCCTGGCAACAGCATTTTGCATGGCAACCCACACATTCGACATTATATTAGGGGAATCATTTGACCTTTCTGGGCACCTTTTTGCTGTATATTCGGGTTACAAGTTTAACATTTTCTTTTTGCAGCACACATGTAATACTGTAGATTATCAATACAGATTTGTATGGACGGTTGCCTAGCAACAGTAATCTAGCTAGCACCAATTCATTTGGCCTATATCCAATGGGTGTTGCCCTTCCTCATGACTTTTTCTGCTTTAATCTTACATTACTGTACATACTCAGCTAACTTTTAAAGTCTCAAACGTTACATTTTCTTTTCTTAATTGAAAGGGAAGTGTCCATAGCAACACAACGTAGATGTAATTTTTAAAAAAACAGGTCACGCATCATGACCTCCCTTTCAAAATAGACTGTCCTGAGTATGTATTTGTGCCTATATTTGGTACATGCATGTTGAAGGATAGTGAATAGAGATGGTGGACATCAGCGGAGTGTGTACATCATACTAAAAACATTTTAGGCGACAAATAAAATTAACCAAAAAAAGCTCCATTTAAGAGATCGATCTAGAAACTTTGTCAAAATCTTCAAAACTTACTTGGAACCTAAGTGGTTCTCAAATATGGGTACTATACCAATATAGTATGGAAAGAGTATTCGGTTGCACGACATTAATTTACCATTGAATGTTTACACATGACTTATGAAAGGGTAGATGAAATGTTTCAGAATCGATATGATGAGAGTTTTAGCATGCTTTTTACAGAAGACTCTTTTTAAGACAACGGATATAATCTACAGCATTTGTATGCCTATGTTTGGTCTAATTGGCTTGGATGATCCGAAACTAACACAGATATCCTAGCAAATGTAAGAATGAGATTAGTAGGTAAAGGTAAAAAAACTATTGTCCTTAATATAGAGGTGGAACAAGAGAAGACAATCATCATTTGATATCATCACACAGCCATGACAGCGATCTGCCAATAGCTTGCCAGTCTTATGTCTACATCACTAGGCTCTCTGCAGATTGTTCATTGTTCACAAAACGGCATGCACAAACAAAAACACATTTTCCCTTGACTTTGCTTGACTAGGCGATAGGGGTGGTTTATGGAAAGAGGTTCTTTTACAAATTTTAATTGCTTGTCTGATTTGTTCCTTCTGGGATGTATAGTTTACTTGCATTGGGGAATATGTAGTTAAAATCTGTGGTGTCATGTCATGTTCTTTTATGATATGTCCCTTGACATTGCATCCAATATATACCCATCCTCACCTTTGGCTCCTCGTATGTGTTAACATGCGAACAGCGGCCACCCACTGGGCAATATGCTTGGCAGGCTGGTTTAGGCTGACCCAAGGAAAGAAAAGAAACGGTAATACCTCTCACCACTGGTATATAATGTGGACAAACCTACTGGCCGATAGACCGGCTTGGTACGAACAGTCACGTCACGTTCACGTTCACTGTCACGTGAAGGTTCTGTACCTTTTGTGAAACAGGTCACCCAAATCTACGAAGTGTAGGGTAAAGTGACCCAACAATTCGTGAAATAGGTCACCCAAGTCTACGAAGTGTTGGGTTACGTGTCCCAACAGTGTTGTTGACTATACTACTATGCAATTTATGAACAGCTCACGTAAATTGGCGCTTGCGTACAAAAAATGAATGTAAATTGATCGTTGAGAAGAGACTAATTCTCGGTATATTTAATCGTGAACGAACAAGGTCCTACCTATACTGTATACCAATTATAGGCGTACCCAGGCATGGGGGCAGGGGGATGGACACCCC